>JAIPRN010001450.1:0-45974 GCA_025469175.1 Geopemphigus sp. TES_GeoC_2020
CACCATAGTTGCATACTGCGTTTGAACCACACGGGGATGGGAAACAAGGGTCAACGTTTGGTAATTGTGGATCTAGAAATGATATATTTTGATCGTTTAAACATTCGAATAGTTATTATATAAATAGTTATAATTTGTATTTTAGCAAATACAATAATCTATAAATACCAACCTTCTTGCGGTTTTATTGTGCACGAGCTAAACGGATCTCCTATATAGCCACTAGGACAGTAACAATTAGGTATATGACTATTTACTGTACAAAGCGCTCCGACTCCGCAAGAACCAGGGCATGGATCTCTACATTTTTCGTTTATACAAGCTTTATTACTTGGACATTCGGCGCTGATAACGCATTCTGGTTTACAATTGGGAGGAGTACCCATGTACTGAGGTAAACAGGTACATGATGGATATCCTCCTTGGTCATGACACGTGGAAAATAGTCCGCAAGGATTAGGTACACACGGATTTAATGGCTCTACTGGAGTTTGTTGTATCGGAGGTCCTAAAAAATAATCGTGTTTATCAATTGTTATTATTTACATCTAAGTGTTTTACGAGTTAATAGTGAATAAAAAATATTTGTATGTACTTGGTATTTGATAGCATTGGGAAAATGGATTTCCCGTATATCCTGAAGCGCATGTGCAAATAGGACTATGGTTGATAGTTTGACAGTTAGCATTATGGCCACACATCCCAGGGCATGGATCTTTACATTTTTGTCCAATACAAGCTTTATCGCGATTACATTCCGTACTTATTACACATTCAGGTCTACAGCTGGGTGGACTTCCAATGTATTCAGGAAGACACGAGCATATTGCTTGACCATTAAGTTCTCTGCACTGACTGTTTGGGCCACAAGGTGATGGACTGCATTGATTTATTGGTTCCACTGGAGTTTCTAAAATTAAAAAGAGTAATAATATAACTATTTTAGAAGAAAACACGAAATCGAAATTAATCTTGCGTTAATATTAGGTATGAATCAAATTGTTTAAAGAACTATTTCCATACGCCTAACATTATTTTAAAATTAAAAAAAAAATTTAATATAATTACGTTGCGGCGGGATAATTGAACAATATCTGAACGGATCTCCAGTATATCCATTCGAGCACGTACACATTGGTACATGATTAATTGTCTGGCATTCGGCATTTTGGCCACATAGTCCCGGGCAAGGGTTTTCACATTTATTCCTTCTGCAAACTTCGTTTTGCGGACAATCTGAGTTAACGACGCATTCGGGCATACATCCTCTGTACGGGTCGCCGAAATATTCCGGTAAACACGTGCACGACCCAGCGCCATTTTGTTCTTTACATATTGCGTTCGAACCGCATGGCGACGGTTGGCACGGATTGGAATGCTCTTGAGGAATTGGTTCGGCTTGTTGTATATTGCATTGTATTATCGGATTGCCAATGTAACCGGATAAACAATAGCATTTTGGCACGTGGCTAATTACTTTGCATTCCGCATTTTGGCCACAAGAACCTGGACACGGATCTCGGCATTTCATATTCATGCACGCTAAGTGATACGGACATTCACTATTGGTTATACATTCCGGTTTACAATTTGGAGGGCTTCCGATAAATTGAGGTAAACAAGAGCACGACGGTTGACCTCCGATATCTTGGCATTGAGCGTTATATCCGCACGGCGATGGAACACAAGGGTCCTTAATTTCTTCTTCTACCGGCGCTGATTCTAAAATGTTAATACGATATGACGTATAATCTAGAAATTGGGAATGGTAAAATAATATTTCAAATTAATTATATTTCTTACGAATCGGATGGCAGTGTACAAAAGCGTTTCCCGTTAAGCCTGGCGGACAATTGCATATTGGGCTATGATTGATAACTTGGCATTTAGCTCCTATTCCACATGTTCCGGGACAAGGGTCTTTACATTTTTGGTTACTACAGGCTTCATTTTGATTACAATCAGAGTTCACGGTGCACTCGGGTCTACACACAGGAGGCGACCCGAAGAAATTTGATATGCACGAGCATACAGCGTGACCGTTGACTTCTCTACATTGACTATTTGGTCCGCAAGGAGATGGATTACAAGGGTAAACTTGAGCTTGAACTATACGAATATAAATAAAATTAATCGTAACGTCAATTTAATTTGAAATCGACAAATTTCGATGTATTACTTTCGGCCGGTTTGCATTCTATAAAAGCATTTCCAAACATCTTATCGGGGCATCGGCACATTGGTATATGATTATAAACGTCACATAATGCGTTTTGACCACATATTCCTGGACACGGATCTTTACATTTTCGATTTATACACGCTTTGTTTTGTGGGCAATCGTTGTTTAAAACACATTCAGGCCTGCATCCTATATAAGGATCTCCTTGATACTCCAATAAACAAGTACAGACACCATTATTACATTCTGCATTGTGTCCACAAGGCGATGGATTACACGGATCGCTGTGTTCAATTGGAATAGCTAAAATTTTAAGTTAAAAAAATTAATAAACGGTGAACATTTTAATACGTAGTTACAAATACTTACGTTCTGGTGGTTTGGGATAACAACTGGTGAAAGGATCACCCACCATACCATAGGGACATACACACATTGGAGTATGATTTAAGATATTGCATTCAGCGTTATAACCACATGATCCTGGACACGGGTCTCTACAATGTTCATTTATACATGCTTTGTTTGATGAACATTCAGAATTCATAACACATTCTGGTCTACAATTTGGAGGACTTCCGATATATTGAGAAAGACAACTACACGAAGGAACTCCTTGGTTGTCATGGCATTGTGAATATGGACCACACGGTGATGGTATACATGGATTAATATATTCAATAGGTGAATATTGTGGCGGTGGTACTGAAAACATATATTGTTAGTATATATATAACTATATTAGAAAAATTAAAAATAATTACTAGGTATTGGGAAGCAATGAGTAAATGGATCTCCAGTGAATTTAGGTCGACAAGTACATATCGGACTATGATTGATCACTTTGCAGTCAGAATTTTGTCCACAAATACCGATACACGGGTCAGAGCATTTTTGATTTATACACGCCTTATCATATTTGCATTCCGAGCTCATTATACATTCTGGTCTGCATGCAGGAGGACTTCCAACGAATGTAGGTAAACACGAACATATTGCTTGATTATTGATGGATTTACATTGACTATTTGGTCCACAAGGTGAAGGGTAACATGGGTCGTTCGGTTCAATTGGAGTGTCTGTATACACAAATTCGATTAGATTTTATGTTGTTTTTTATAAAAAAAGTTGTACCCAAAAAACATACCTTGAGGTAAAATTAAAGAGCAGTATTTGAATGGGTCACCAGTATAACCGTTGAAACACGTACAAGAAGGTAAATGGTTAACAACATGGCATTCTGCATTCTGACCACATGTTCCTGGACATGGATCTCTACACTTATTCATCATACAAGCCTTATTGGAAACACAATCCGAATTAACCGTACATTCAGGTCTGCAATTTTCATACGGATTGCCTATATATTCTGGTAAACAAACACAAGATCCTGCACCATTTTGTTCTTTGCATATTGCATTCACACCACACGGTGATGGTATACATGGGTTTATATATTCTTGAGGCGTAGGATCTTCTAAAAATATACAATTTAAATAAAAAAAAAAACGCGAAAACAATATTTAAAAATTATGATACAGTAAAAAAATGTATACAAATCAAATCATCATGATTATATATACCTTGTTGGATTGAACAGTATGTGAATGGATTCCCAACATAGCCTGGTTGACAATGACAAGTTGGAGAGTGACTGATAACTTGACATATAGCATTTGCCGCACATGATCCTGGACAAGGATCTTTACATTTCATGTTTATGCATGCTTTATTATACGGACATTCGCTATTTGTAATACATTCGGGTTTGCAATTTGGGGGAGACCCAATAAATTCGGGTAAACACGAACAAGAAGGTGTATCTCCTTTTACTTGACATTGAGAATTTGGTCCACACGGTGTTGGAACGCATGGATTACCCACTGGTAATGGAACATCAGCGGCTAAAATATAATACGATATATTTTATATTTTGCGCATTTTAATATTTTTCTTGAAACCAGTCGAATTATAATAGCGTAAAGTTTATCATTTTTTTAACGCGTCAATATAATAAACAATTTATTTTTTAATTACGCCTAATGTAACGTATTAAATGTAATAATCGACCGCTTTAAAATAAACAATATACAAGTTTTATACTAACGAATTTGGTAGCAATTCATAAACGCATTTCCAGTGTATCCTGGTGGACAGCTACAAATTGGGCTGTGGCTAATAACTTGACATTTGGCATTGATACCACAAGTTCCTGGACATGGATCAATACATTTTTGATTGGAACACGCCTGATTTTGTCTACAGTCTGAGCTTGTTACACATTCTGGGCGACACAATGGTGGTACCCCAGTATAACCCGTAACACACGAACAAACAGCTTGTTGGTTTATTTCTCTACATTGACTATATGGTCCACAAGGAGATGGATTACACGGATCATGATACACTGGTTCTGTATATAAAAATGTTTTAAAAAAGGCGTAAAATAAAATATATAAAATTGATTTTTACGTATAATTACCGTTTTGTTGCGGACTGCATAAGACGAACGCATTGCCCTGCATTCCTTCAGGACAACGACACATCGGTATATGATTATAAACATCACATATAGCATTTTGTCCACATGTTCCAGGACAAGGGTCAACGCATTTATTTCTCACGCACGCTTTATTTCTTGGACAATCTGTATTCAATATACATTCTGGTCTGCAGCCAGTGTACGGATCTCCTTGGTATTCGCTTAAACATGTACACACACCATTATTGCACTGAGCGTTTGGACCACACGGTGATGGATTACACAGATCCGTGTAAACTGGGTCTTCAATAACTATAGAAAATAATTTATTACGTTTGTGTTACACATTAGCCAAATTACATATATTAACGATTCAGGGATATTCAAAAAATATAAATTACTTGTCGGCTTTAAGTCACATTTCACGAACGGATTTCCTTCGTAACCATTAGGGCATACACATATAGGTGTATGGTTGATGACATTACACTGTGCACCCCAACCACATGATCCTGGGCACGGGTCTTGACATTTTTCTCTAATACAAGCCTCGTTACTGGGACATTCTGAATGCATTATGCATTCTGGTCTACAATTTGGTGGACTTCCGATGTATTGAGCTAAACATGAACACGACGGACTACCTCCATGGTCTTGGCATGTAGCGTATGGCCCACATGGGGATGGTATACACGGATTGGTATAAACAGGTTCGTTTTGTGGTGGTATTGGTGGTGGTGGTATAACGTAACAACGTGAAAACGGATCTCCCGTATATCCAGGTGCACATGAACACAGTGGTATGTGGTTCAATACTTTACAGTTGGCATTTTGAGCACAACGATCTTCACACGGATTTTTACATTTTTGATTAACGCAAGCCAGATTAGACGCACATTCCGCATTTAATACACATTCTGGTCGACATCCTGGTGGACTTCCTAAATAGTTTGGCAGACACGAACAAACAGCTTGTTGATTGATTTCTCGACATTGGCTGTTTGGCCCACACGGTGATGGCGTACATGGATAAACAGGTTGAATTTCAGTTTCTATAAGAGAGAAATATCATTTTATAAAAATATTTATAAAACACACGCGTACAAGTATTAATTACGTTGAGGTGGTATGACGTGACAGTAACGGAATGGATCTCCTGTATAACCATGGAAACACGAACATGTCGGTGAATGATTAATAACTTGACATTCAGCATTTTGGCCACAAGTTCCGGGACACGGGTCCTTACATTTATTATTTAGACACGCTTTATTAGATTGGCATTCTGAGTTCACGATACATTCAGGTCTACATCCTTCGTACGGATTCCCGAAAAATTCGGGTAGACAAGAACAAGATCCAGCCCCATTCTGTTCTTTACAAATGGCATTTATACCACACGGCGATGGTACACAGGGATTTAAATATTCTTGCGGAACGGGATCGGCTAAACAAAAACAAAATATTTAAAATAAATAAACGTCGCGATTGAATCAAAAATAATTACGACTCAATTTTTACCTTGTTGTGGGGAACATTCGCTTAATGGATTTCCGATATATCCAATAGGGCATGAACATCTTGGTGAGTGGCTTATTACTCTACATTCAGCGTTCGGTGCACAGGCCCCGATGCAAGGATTTTTACATTTCATGTTCATACAGGATAAATGAATAGGGCATTCGCTGCTACTTATACATTCTGGTTTACAATTTGGAGGCGAGCCGATAAATTCGGGTAAACAAGAGCACGAGGGCGAATTGCCTTGAACCTTACATTGAGAATTCGGCCCACAAGGTGACGGAATACACGGATTTCCAACGGGTTGTGGGATGTCCGCAGCTATTATAAATCGATACGTTTTAAATTAAAAAAATACATTTTAAACGGACGTTTTTATTATACGTAACTAATATATCGTTTATACTTACGTTTTGGATAGCACCGAACAAAAGGATTTCCAGTATAACTAGGTATGCAACTACAAATCGGACTGTGATTAATAACTTGGCATGTTGCTCCTACACCGCATACTCCAACACATGGGTCGATGCATTTTTGATTTGAACAAGCTTTATTGCTATTACAGTCCGAATTCACGATACATTCAGATCGGCATGACGGTGGGACTCCCAAATATCCAACAATACAAGAGCACACGGCCTGTCCATTGATTTCTCTACAATGACTATTTGGTCCACACGGTGATGGACTACAAGGATGGTTATCGATCGGAGCTGAAAAATTATATTTTTAAAACGAAAAATAATCGCGGTTCGTTTAAAAAAACTTAATTAAATTTTTTTAACGAATTTTTATTTAAAAAATTTTGCACAAGAGTGAAAAATATTTTACCTTGTTGCAACGGAGAACATCTAATAAATGCATTTCCTTCTGTTCCTTCAGGGCAGCGGCACATTGGTATATGATTATAGACATCACATATAGCATTATCACCGCACGTATCTTTACACGGATTAACACATTTATTGCGAATACAAGCCTTGTCTCTAGGGCAGTCATTATTAATAACACATTCTGGTCGACAACCAGAGTATGGATCTCCGTAATATTCTTTAATACACGAACATTGGCCGTTATTGCAGATTGCATTTGGCCCGCATGGGGATGGATTACACGGGTCTGTTTCAATAGGTTCTGGAACTAAAGTAGAGTCGCGTTATATTTTCGTAAATGACACTTTCGACGTAACTTACCATCTTGTATTGGTTTAATATAACATGACGTGAATGGATCTCCGATAAAACCTTCGTGGCATATGCAATTTGGAGTGTGGTTTATAACGTTGCAGTATGCATTAACGCCACAAGAGCCTGGGCACGGGTCTTGACATTTTTGTCGAATACACGCTAAATTGCTTCGACAATCGTTATTTAATATACATTCTGGTCTACAGTTTGGCGGACTACCGAAATACTGCGAAAGACACGAACACGAAGGCGTTCCACCAATGTCCCTACACTCTGAATATGAACCACATGGTGACGGAACACACGGGTTGGTGTAAATAATATCGTTTTGTGGCGGTGGCGGCGGCGGCGGTATTGAATAACAACGAGAGAACGGATCACCTTGATACCCGGGTTGACAGCTACAGATGGCGTTATGTTTTATAACTTTGCAAATGGCGTTTACACCGCATGGTCCAGGGCATGGGTTGACGCATTTTTGATTAATACACGTATGAATATCGCTACATTCGGAACTCAAAACACATTCTGGTCTACATCCAGGAGGACTACCGTGATACGATGGGAGACACGAGCAAACTGCTTGGCCATTTATTTCTTTACATTGACTATTCGGTCCGCACGGTGATGGAATACACGGAGTATTAGGTTCCGATTGGATAACTAAAATATAATAGAAAATATAGAGAACAATTACAATACGAGTGTTAAAAATGTTACTCACTTTGTGTGGGGATCAGGTTACAGTATCTAAATGGATCTCCTGTATAACCATTATAGCATGTGCACATGGGAAGGTGATTTATAACCAAACATTCCGCGTTTGGCCCGCAAGAACCAGGACAAGGGTTTTCACATTTATTTCTTATACACGCTTTATTTGATGCGCAGTCTGTGTTCAGCATGCATTCGTATCTGCAGCCATCATAAGGATTTCCTTGGAAACCTGGTAGACAACTGCAAGAACCAGCACCATTTTGTTCTTTACAGATAGCGTTAGTGCCGCATGGAGAAGGTTCACACGGAGATAAATACTCAACAGGCACTGGATCGGCTAAACGATTACAACCATTGTTGATATTGCCCAGTAAAAAATGTGAAAAATGTAATATGTAATAGAGTATTCTTACCTTGTTGAACGTAACATTGTATAAATGGATCTCCTACATAACCGGATAAACACGAACATCTAGGTGTATGACTGACTACTTGGCATATAGCATTTTGACCACAAGATCCAGGACACGGGTCTTTACATTTCATGTTTATACACGCTTTATTATACGGGCATTCACTATTAGTAATACATTCTGGTCTACAGTTTGGAGGAGACCCAGTAAATTCGGGCAAACATGAACAGGATGGCGTATCTCCTTTTACTTGACATTGTGAATTGGGACCACAGGGAGACGGCACACACGGGTTGCCAACAGGTTCGGGTAGAGCCACTGTGAATTATCAAAATCCGTAGTTTATTTTAAATAATCGAAATAACACATAACGATGAGACAGAAGTTTACTGTGAACTTACATATAATTGTATGACAACGGACAAACGGATCTCCAGTCATACTTGGTGGACAGCTGCATATCGGTTTATGATTGATAACTTGACATTTAGCGTTAACGCCGCACGTTCCAACACACGGATTTATGCATTTTTGATTTGAACAAGCTTCGGTTAAATAGCAATCCGCATTAATTGTGCATTCTGGTCTACATGACGGTGGACTTCCAACATATCCGACGATACAAGAACATATCGCTTGATTGTTCATTTCCCTACATTGACTGTTCGGTCCGCAAGGCGATGGATTACAAGGATGTACAATAATTTGCTCTAAAAATACGCACAAATATTTTGATAATTCGAAACGAAAGTTTATTTCCATTTCTATAAACGTTTACCTTGTAATATTGGTAGACATTGAGTAAACGCGTCACCAGCTAATCCATCTGGGCATCGACACATCGGTATATGATTATATACTTCACAAATCGCGTTGTATCCGCACGTGCCTGGACACGGATTTATACATTTATTTCGAACGCAAGCCTTATCCCTCGAGCATTCGTCATTAAGAACACATTCTGGTCTACACCCGATGTACGGATCCCCTTGGTATTCAGGTAGACATGTACAAACTCCATTGTTACATATTGAATTTGTACCGCAAGGAGACGGATTGCAAGGGTCTGTTTCTACATCGGAAACTATTGGGACTTGAGGTTTTGGGTAGCAGCTTACAAACGGATCACCGGTGAATCCATCGGGACATTGACAAATAGGAACGTGGTTTAAAACACTGCAAATCGATCCGATTCCGCACGAACCGGGACAAGGGTCTCGACATTTTTCTTTCATACACGCATTGTTACTGGAACATTCCGCGTTAATCGTACACTCCGGTCTACAGTTTGGTGGACTTCCTGTATATTGTGCCAGACAACTACAAGAAGGGTATCCACCGTAGTTTCTACATTCGGAGTATGGTCCACACGGGGATGGAACACACGGATTTGTGAGTATTGGTTCATCTTGTGGTGGCGGAGGTAATGGCGGAATTAAATAACATCGGGAAAACGGGTCTCCGGTATATCCAGGGCTACATGTACATATTGGACGATGCTTAATAGTTTTACATTGAGTGTTTTGACCACATTGATTAATACAAGGATCGACGCAATGTTGATTTATGCACGCGAGATTTTGCGGACAATCCTGGCTGATGAGACACTCTGGCCGACAATTGGGTGGACTGCCCATATAATTTGGTAGACACGAGCACACAGCCTGGAAATTGACTTCCCGGCATTGGCTATTTGGTCCACACGGAGAAGGTGAACAAGGATTGACCGGTTCAGATTGAATTTCTGTAAAAACGATTAAATCATCGTGAAGTATTGCGATCTAAATGAAACGCGATAAATCTTACGCGGAGTCGGAATAAGACTGCAATATTTGTACGGATCTCCTGTGTAACCATAATTACACGAGCACGTTGGCGAATGGTTAATTACGTGACAAATGGCGGATTGGGAACATGTTCCTGGACACGGATCTAAGCATTTTTCGCCCATACACGCTTTATTCGACGGGCAATCAGTGTTGACTGTACATTCGGGTCTACAAAGTTCATAAGGATTTCCAAAGTAATCGTGTAGGCAAGTACACGATCCAGCGCCATTTTGTTCTTTACAAATTGCATTTGCTCCGCAAGGTGATGGAACACAAGGGTTCGAAATTTCATGAATTGGCTCCGCTGTTGTTTAAATATACACAAATAACATTGTGTTACGATAATTTTATGTAATTAAAAACCGCTTAGCTTTAGACGTATATTATACGCATTTTTAATTACCTTGTTGTATTGTACATTGTGTAAAAGGATCTCCAGTGTATCCTGGATAGCAAGCACATTGAGGCGTGTGGCTAATGACGTTACATTGCGCATTTTGCCCACAAGTTCCTGGACACGGATCTTTACATTTCATATTTATACACGCCAAGTGATATGGACATTCTCCATTACTAATACATTCAGGTTTGCAATACGGTGGCGATCCGGTAAAGTCGGGCAAACAAGAACAAGATGGCGATTGTCCTTTTACTTGGCATTGTGCATTAGGTCCGCACGGAGACGGTACGCATGGATTTTCAACGGGTATAGGGTCGTTAACCGCTAAAAAAGAAACAAAAAAAAAAACGTAATTAAAAAAAATAACGGAAACGAAATAAAAGTCAGCGGATTCGAATTGAACGAATCGACGTAAATAATAAACACCTCGAACGTAATATTTCCTATTATTTCCTACATCTAAAATTATTTTATTTTTTTAAAATTTTTCACGCACATTGTATAGCGTGTACGACTTACGTATCGGTCGGCATGTAGAAAATGGATTTCCCGTCAACCCCGGCGGACAGCTGCATATAGGTTTATGGTTGTAGACACGACAAATCGCTCCTATACCGCATACACCACGGCAAGGGTCATGACATTTCTGGTTTGTACACGCTTCGTTTAAATTACAATCGGAATTGATCGTACATTCTGGTCTACATGACGGCGGTACTCCTAGATAACCTATGACGCACGAGCATACTGCTTGTCCGTTAATTTCTCTACATTGACTGTTAGGCCCGCACGGCGATGGATAGCACGGATTTGTATTCGCAACCGGGGTTATATCTGATATTGAGACAAACGACAAACGAGTTATTACGCGTTGAAAGTTGTATTTGTTCGCTTTTAACTAAACGACGAATGTAATGACAACGTATGTACCTTGCTGTACCAGACAATTGATAAAAGCATTTCCATGCATCCCGTCCGGACATCTACACATGGGTATGTGATTATATACTTCACAAATGGCGTTCGTTCCGCAAGTTCCCGGACAAGGATCTTTGCATTTATTATACACGCACGCTTTATTTCTTGGACAATCGTTGTTCAATACGCATTCAGGCCTGCATCCAGAATATGGATCACCTTGGAATTCGTTTAAACATGTACACACACCATTATTGCACTGAGCGTTGGGACCACAAGGTGATGGGTTACATGGGTCTGAAAACGCTGGTTCTGGAACTAAATTAAATTGCGTAAACCGAAAGTCCTGTAAGCAATTTCGAATTTTAAAAAAATTACCCGTTATTGGTGGTTTCGGTGTACAATTATCGAAAGGATTGCCTTCGTAATTATCTGGACACAAACAAATTGGCGTATGATTTATCACGTTGCATAAAGCGTTTATACCGCATGACCCAGGACACGGATCTTGGCATTTATTTTTCATACAAGCTTTGTTTCTGGGACATTCGGCATTTATTGTGCACTCAAAACGGCAGTTCGGAGGACTTCCGATGTATTCAGCCAAACACGAACACGACGGGTAACCATTTTGCTCTCTACATTGAGAATAAGGGCCACACGGAGATGGGATACAAGGATTGACATTGACTGGGTCATATTGCGGTGGTAACGTTGGTGGAGGTATTTGGTAGCAACGAATAAACGGATCTCCAGTAAAACCGTTGATACACGAACAAACCGGGCTGTGGTTGATTACTTTGCAGTTCGAGTTTTGTCCACACGGTTCGGGGCAAGGATTTGTGCACTTTTGTTTTATGCACGCCAGATTCGAGGCGCATTCCGAATTCGTTACACATTCTGGCCGACACCCAGGCGGGGTGCCCATATATGTTGGAAGGCATGAGCAAACGGCTTGGTGGTTTATTTCTCGACATTGACTATTTGGCCCGCACGGAGAAGGCACGCACTGATTAATCGGTTCTATTTCAGTTTCTGAAAAAATAATTGTCAATAAAACGGCCGTTTTCGTTTATGCGAACTCGGTATTTAAATTTGACGACTTACGTAATGGTGGAGGTATTTGATGACAGTATCTAAACGGATCGCCAGTAAATCCTGGATAGCAAGTACACATAGGCAAATGATTTACCACTTGACATTCTGCATTTTGGCCACACGTTCCAGGGCACGGGTTTTTACATTTATAATTAGAGCACGCCTTGTTTGACGCGCAGTCTGTATTCAAAACACATTCCGGTTTGCAGCCCTCGTATGGATTTCCGTAATATTCGGCCAAGCACGTACACGAGCCAGCTCCATTTTGTTCGTGGCAAATTGCGTTGGTCCCACAAGGCGACGGCACACATGGGTTCAGGTATTCTTGGGGAACCGGATCGGCTGAGCGCGAAATGACCGATTAGTTGAAAGTCGCTTTTTAATATAAAAATTAGTTACCTTGTTGTACGACGCACTGAGAGAATGGATCTCCTACATATCCGTTTGGACATCTGCATATAGGCGAATGGCTCACTACATGACATTCAGCATTCGGTGCGCATGATCCCGGACAAGGATTTATACATTTCATATTAGCGCAAGCTAAATTATATGGACATTCACTGTTAGTGATACACTCTGGTTTGCAATTTGGCGGCGATCCAGTAAATTGTGGTAGACAAGAGCACGAGGGCGATTCACCTTGAACCTTACATTGAGAATTCGGTCCGCAAGGTGACGGAACACACGGATTTCCCACATATTGTGGTACATCGGCGGCTATATTTTAAATTAAATTATTAGTACGACGTTAACAAATCTATTTTCGGTTACTTACGTTTATCGTGACATCTTGTAAACGGATCACCAATGAGACCTGCCGGGCAGCTACATATTGGATTGTGATTAATGACTTGACATTTCGCGCCAATACCACAAATACTTGGACATGGATTTCGACACTTTTGATTGGAGCACGCTTCGTTCAGATCACAGTCGGAATTTATTGTACATTCGGGCCTACATAAAGGAGGCGAACCAAAGTATCCCGAAATGCACGAACACACTGCAACACCGTTCATTTGTCTACATTGGCTGTTCGGTCCACAAGGAGACGGAGCACATGGGTTGACTATTTCTGTCGACGCTAAAATAAACCATAGGTACGTACAAATTAATATTGGTTTAATAATATGTAGTTAATACAGACGATTAGGTATTCGATTTAAGTTTTCGTAGCTTTTTTAACGTAATTACGCGTTCTTTTACCTTGGACAGGATGGCAGTGAATAAACGCATTTCCATTCATGCCTTGTGGGCACGTACACATTGGAATATGATTGTAAACGTTACACAGTGCGTTTGTTCCACATGTTCCTTGACACGGGTCTTTGCATTTGTTATTAATGCACGCTTTATTAATCGGACAATCTGTGTTTAAAATACATTCTGGACGGCAACCCGAGTATGGATCTCCTTGATATTCGCTTAAACATGTGCAAACACCGTTATTGCATAACGCGTTTGAACCGCACGGCGATGGGTTACACGGATCTGTATATTGTGGCTCGGGAGCTACGAACGAAACATATTGCCGTCAAGTATTTTACGCATACACCGACATCGTGGTACGTAAAGGAAAAAAAAACACTCACGAGATGTCGGTTTTATATAGCAACTGGTGAATGGGTCCCCTGTATAACCATCGATACAAGCGCATACTGGGTTATGGTTGTAAACGTTACAATGCGCATTAACACCGCACGAGCCAGGACACGGGTCTTGGCATTTCTGTCTCATACAAGCCTTATCGTTTGAACATTCTTCGTTTATTGTACATTCCGGTCTACAGTTTGGCGGGGAACCGATGTAATTTTCTTGACAAGAACAAGAAGGATACCCGTTGTTATCTTTGCAATAAGAATTGAGTCCACAAGGCGAAGGTACACACGGGTTGATTGGTTCATTTTGTATTGGTGGCGATGGCAAATCTGTGAACATCAAAACATCACAACCGTTAGAATAGAATTATACGTAAAGCATATATATATATATGTGTGTGTGTATGTGTATAAATATATATTTCAAACGAAGTGTGAAAATGTTTAAAAACTATACAGAAATATTACGAAAAACTAAACTTACATTGTATAGCGTAACAACTTGAAAACGGATCGCCGGTAAAACCTTCTTTACACGAACATATGGGACTGTGGTTTATGACTTTACATTTCGAATTAGATCCACAAGCGTTTAAACAAGGGTCTACGCATTTTAAATTTCTGCACGCTTTCAGTCTATCGCATTCTGAGTTAACTACACATTCTGGTCTGCAATTCGGAGGACTTCCCACGTATGATTGTAAACACGAGCATACTGCTTGGGAATTTATTTCCCTACACTGACTATTTGGTCCGCAAGGCGAAGGGACACAAGGATTAATCGAATCGGCTTGTGGTACTATAAAACATATGTTGATGATTTACATTCTACGAATACGTCTTTACATAGGTACTTCTTAACGATACTTACTTTGTGGTGGCGGAATCAGAGTACAGTATTTGTACGGGTCACCGGTAAATCCGGGTACGCAAGTACAAGACGGTAAGTGGTTAGTTACGTAACATTCAGCATTTTGACCGCATGTTCCCGCACATGGATTTTGACATTTGTGTTTTACACAAGCTTTCTGTGGCGTACAATCAGAATTAATGACGCATTCAGGTCTACAACCCTCATACGGATTTCCATTGTACTCTGGTAAACAACTACATGAACCAGCGCCATTATATTCCTTGCATATGGCGTTCATTCCGCACGGGGAAGGGAAACACGGATTTAAAGGTTCTTGATACACTGGCAGTGCTATAATTATAATTTTTAAATCGATATTATCGTATTGAAACGAAATCGCGGTTAGGTATTAAATAATTATATTATTAGGTACTCACTATTTAATATAAATTTATTGTTATACATTTATTTAGTAAGCTCTTATTCTTCTTTTACATCTGTTATGTGATTAGTGATAGCTATTCAAAAATTGAGCAGATATGATCAACATCATTTTCGAAAGAAGTACCTATACTAGGTCTAAAACAATAATTATGATAGTATCGTAATACTAAATACATAATCGAGCCAACAAGGGTTTCTTACCTTTGAAAATTCTGAAAATTTTAGTTAATTCGTTATAATACCAAAAATGACTTACCATTCTTAAATTTCGTTCATTTTATACTAATTATATTTAAAATACTAAATTATTATAATTATAAATCTAAAACGAACTTACATTAATTTTAATAAATATACGAAATTCAGCGTTTCTAAATAACTTAATGAATATTGAACACATCAAAATTCAACGTCTCCAGTTCTTAAAAATAATTTACATAAAAATATATGTATGTTTATACAAAAGTATATTAGAAACTTTTCTATTAAAATAATCGCTAAATATAATTATTAAAAAAAAACTAATTTTTTTTACAATGAACACATGCATAACTTCTATAATCTCAGACGCGTTTAAAAATGTATTGAAAAAAAATCGAATAAAATTATTAAAAATAATATAGTACTTAATATTCAAAGCTGAGAAATTTATGTAATTTGTACATAATTCAATAATAATACATGCTTACAAGATGCAACATAAAAATAGTTTTCAGTTTTTGTTTTTAACGAATTTTCAGTCTTTTGAATTTGTCATGCATTAAGCAAATATTTAGAAATTATAAATAAAACTCAATTAAAACTCAATGACAGCATGCCATACATTTCAGGACCGCATTAATTTTTATGATTCACTTTAATGATTATAATTTATTTGTATTATGTTGAATTTAATGATGTATCGTTGTTTTTTTCGATGACGTAATCTAGTTAAATTTGTTTTATTAAATGACTGATAAATTTTTGTATGAATTTTATTAAAACTAATCTGCTCAACCGTTGATCAGGGAAATATTAATAATGGTAGTATCGTTTTAGATATTTTATTAAACAATTAGCTTTATTAATAAACGGGGAAACGTTAATTTATTATTATTAAAAAAAATAAATAAATAACATCTAGTCGATCGGTTCAAAATTATGATTCGTTTTTATTAATGTTTTTAAATTTAATTAGGACTAGGTTGTTGTTAACTGTAGATTATCTAAAGTAAATTACCTACGATCTTATTATTTTTCTATTACATTATCGTGGTTATAAACCATAAACCACGTCGTAAATACATCAATACCTAATCTCTGGTTATAATTACAAAGCAAGCGTTAAAACGAAAAAAATGTTCCGCCCGTACCATAGCGTAATAATGACGGTCAAATCCGATTGTGCGAAGCGTATTCGTGCAAACATGACGAACTCTTACCTGGAACCGGTTGACAATAAGTGAACGGATCTCCGGTAAATCCGTTATTGCAGGTACACATGGGAGTGTGATTAATAACCGAGCACGCGGCGTTCGAGCCGCACGAGCCAGGACAAGGGTCTGTACACTTTTGATTAATACACGCTAAATGACTAGGACATTCCGGATTAATTGTACATTCGGGTCTACACGTGGGTGGTGACCCTATATAATTCGGCAAGCACGAGCACGCCGGCGCCCCTCCGCGATCTCTGCACACGGAATTGGGTCCGCACGGCGACGGGACACACACGTTAATGGGATCGGCTGCCGGTAACGGTTTAACTTCTGGAATAAAATAGGTTCGCGTTCGGTAAAAATTCGCGCGCCGTTTAGACGATACGTTTGCTGAGCTACGCGCGTCCATTACTACCTTGCACTGGATAGCAACTTCTGAATGGATCTCCGCTATGACGCGGGGGACAGGTACATATCGGACTATGGTTCACTACTTTACAATTCGCTAAATGCCCACAGGTCCCGGGACACGGATCCCGGCATTTACTCATCAGGCATGCTTGCGTCAAAGGACATTCCGCACTGACGACACACTCTGGTCGACACGAAGGCGGCGATCCTATCATAGTGTTTTGACACGAACATACGGCGTGTCCTTCGACTACACGGCACACGCTGTTCGGACCGCACGGAGACGGATTACACGGGTCTCTAGACGGCTCGTCTAAATGAAAAACGGAAACGATTAAGCGATTTTGAGCGTTTTTTTTTTTTTTTCAATAATTTTTTTTATACCTTGAACTTTCACCGGTCTACAGATAACAAAGGCGTCCCCTGCGGTACCAGTCGGGCAACTGCATGTTGGAATGTGATTGATAACGTCGCATATAGCTCCTTGACCACAAGTGCCTGGACACGGGTCTTGACATCTTTGGTTCAAACACGCCTTATTCCTGGCACAATCTGTGTTCATCGTACATTCCGGGCGACAACCTGTTAACGGATCCCCGAAATAGTTGGGTAGACATTTACAAATTCCGTTATTGCATTGAGCGTTTGAACCGCAAGGCGATGGATTGCACGGGTCAGTTGGTGCGATTGGTGTTTGTTGTACTGAAAATAATTATTTCGTCGGTGTTAAATAAACGGTAAAGTCGAATAAACGAACGCGTTAAAAATTATACAAATATGTACCTATTATTGGTATACATTGAGTAAATGGATCACCAGTATGTCCAGAAATGCATGTACAGGTTGGTATATGATTTTGAACGCGACAGTCTGTGTTCAACCCACAAGAACCGTAACACGGGTCCCTACATTTATCTGATATACAAGATAATGTGGACGGACAGTCGGAGTTAACGGAACATTCCGGTCGACAGTTTGGTGGAGCGCCAATATAATTCACTCGGCACGAACACGACGGTTGATTTCCAATCGGTCTGCATTCCGAATTAGGCCCACACGGTGACGGTACGCAAGGGTTTGTAGGTATCACTGGTTCGTCTAACGGTTTTACTGTATATTACGTAAAAATTAAATTTTTATTATCGCGATCGTGCGTAAAACGTGTAAAATTCAAAAATATAAACAGAAATTTAAGTAAAAAGCAAATGTTATAAAGACGATATTAATTATTGTACCTGGCTGGGGATAACATCTCGTGAACGGATCACCGATTAAGCCGGGCAAGCAAGTGCAAATTGGATTATGATTGATAACTTCACAGCGTGCGTTTAATCCGCATGTTCCGGGACAAGGGTCGGTACACTTGTATTTGTGGCAAGCCCTGTTCGACGGACATTCATTGTTTACTACGCACTCCGGTCTGCAATTTGGCGGAACACCTTGATAGTCTCTTTGACAAGAACACACAGCTTGTTGGTTGACATTTTTACATTGGCTGTTTGGGCCACATATCGACGGATTACACGGATCGTAGACAGTTGCTTGAGTAGCTGGTCACGATTATTCAACAATTAAATAACGTTATCGATAAAACTAATAAAACAAACGTATAAATATAATTATTACTTGGAGGTTGAGGTTGACAGTACGTGAACGGATTCCCAACGTAGCCAGATATGCAGTTGCAAGTTGGCACGTGGCTTATCACTGTACAAACAGCGTCTACTCCACATACTCCTGGGCACGGGTCGAGACATTTATTTCCGATACAGGCCTTATTTGTTGGACAATCCGAACTGTGAACGCACTCAGGTCGGCAACCGTCATATGGATTCCCATAATAATCGTTGATACAAGAACAAGATCCAGCTCCATTTTGTTGTTTGCATATTGCATTCGCTCCGCAAGGAGATGGTTCGCACGGATTCAACGTGTCTGGATATTTAAAACGTAACGATAAAATTCGACGAATATAAAATGTCGTCTTTAATTATAAATATTATTCACCTTCTTGTACAACGCTGCATTGAATAAACGGATTTCCAGTATATCCCGCTGGACATAGACAGGATACTGCGTGATTGACTACTTGGCATTGGGCTTCACTGCCACAAGATCCTGGACACGGATCTCTACATTTGTTGTTGATGCAAGCGAGATTCGATGGGCAATCTGGGTTTATTATGCATTCCGGTCGACAGTTTGGAGGAACGCCAATATAAGATGATAAACACGAACACGACGGGGAATTACCCGACGATATACATTGGGAATTTGGACCGCACGGCGAAGGGACACAAGGATTTTTAGGCGGGTCGCTTTGTGGCGGAATTATCGGTTCTAGAAGAAATTACGCGCGTTTATTAAATACGTTCGGCGATTTCTATAATAATTAGTCTCTACAAAATATATTTACTCGGTATTGCGTAACAACTTCGGAAGGGATCGCCAGTTTGTCCTTCTCTGCAACTACAGATCGGACTGTGGTTGATCACTTCACATCTGGCCCCAGAACCACAAGCTCCTATACACGGGTTAATACATTTCGTGTTTACACACGCTTTATCTGCGTTACATTCAGAGCTGACTACACATTCGGGACGACACGATGGGGGTGTGCCTATATAGTTCGGTAAACAAGAACACGCTGCGTGGTTGTTCGAATTTTGACATTGGCTGTAAGGACCACACGGCGATGGATTGCAAGGGTCCACTGATACAGGGACGTCTAAAGAGTTAAAACGTTATTAAAGGAAACGGTTAGGTTATCGAGATATAAATAAAACAAACGTTATTTTACCTTCCGGGACAGGTCTACAAATCGTAAACGGATCTCCAGAATATTTTGTTGGGCACGAACATATTGGAATGTGGTTCACTACATCACAGTTAGCTCCTTGCCCGCATGTTCCGATACACGGATCGCGACATTTATTTCTCATACAAGCTTTGTCTCTGGAACATTCTGTATTCAATACGCATTCTGGACGACAATTCTCATAGGGGTTTCCAATGTATTCCGGTAAACATTCGCAATTTCCGTTCCCTCTGCAAATAGCGTTCGGTCCGCACGGTGATGGGTTGCAAGGATCAGACGCTAACGGTCGTTCAGTGGCTATTACAAAATAATTGTTGAGCGTGATTAGTATTTGCTCGTCGCGGCAACCCGTAAGTGGCTGGTATTATCAGTTGGTAAAACGACGCAATTTATTTTTAAATCGAAAAATTGTTTTATCGTGTTTTTTCATATATTTTAACGTTAAAATCGTTTTCATTCGTACGTTTTTCGATTCGATCGCCGTATGTTTTACGAATATTTTGTTTATACAAACATTTGTATATTAGCGGCTGAAAGAAACGATCGGATCTACGAATATTCGACTAAAGTAAAATTGTTTTAATATTTCGTATTTAAACGTACGTTAGTTAAATTTTCGTATATTTGTAAGCTAATCTCACGCAAATATCTATTATAAAGTACTAGAAAATATGTACGTTAGTATATGGTCGCATTAGGCGTAAATGCGTGTTTATGTAAATACAATAAATTCGTTTTCCATACGTAAATATTGTTTGAAAATAGTTGACTTTTAATATTGTGTAATAATTTCAAAATATTTTGATAATAGACAGTTTATGATACATATAATTTATAATCATTAAACCACGTAAAAAGTCGATCGTATTAAATTTCGATAATATACGTATAACACGTTGTTATTTCTGTATAATTATAAGGTAATTCACATAACAATAGTCGTCAATACTTAGTGTGATTAACGATAAAAAAAATTTAAATCGCTTTTTTCGTATTCCGGTTGTCTCGATAATCACCAGAAATACAAACGGCAATAAAAAAATTTCAAGAAAAAAAATTCGGTTTTCGAAAGGTTAATATTACACAAATTTTCTACTTACTAGTTTGTATTTGTGTACAAATGCTGAATGGATCTCCTGTGTGGCCAACATTGCAAGTACAAATTGGAACGTGATTGAGCACATGACAATTTGCATTTAGTCCACACGAACCCACGCATGGGTCACGACATTTTTGATTGATACAAGCCAATTGACTTGGGCATTCTGCGCTTATAACACATTCAGGTCTGCACGAAGGTGGTGAACCAATGAAATCAGGCAAACACGAACACGCCGGAACTCCATTTTGTATTTGACATTGCGAGTTGGGCCCACACGGTGAGGGATAACACGACGGCGGGCGTTCGGTTACGGGCGGTGTCGGTGTGGTAGCTGAAAACCAAACTGTTAATTATCCGATTCAGTCGTAACGAATTTACGTATTCTTACGTATTAAGGCACACTGCGAGAATGGATCTCCAGAATATCCAGCCGGGCATGCGCAAATCGGATTGTGATTTCTCACAGTGCACAAAGCCTGAATACCACAAGTGTTTGGACAAGGATCTAAACACTTTTGGTTGGTGCAAGCTTTGTCCAGAGGACATTCTGAACTGACAACACATTCGGGCCTACACTCTGGCGGACTGCCCATATAATTTGGCAAACAAGAACAAACTGCTTGATCGTTAATTTTTCGGCACTGACTATTCGGTCCGCACGGTGATGGATGACACGGGTCGATCGGTTCCCTTTGAGTGGCTGTAACGACAACGAATAAATTAGAAATAGTTAACGAGCGTTAGGACGAAACGGTCGGTGTTTAAAAATACTTACGGATCACTGGTATAGGACGACAAGAGTAAAACGGATCGCCGGTGTACGATGGTGGACAAGAGCAAATAGGTATATGTTTTACGACTGTACATATCGCTTCAGAACCACACGTTCCTGGGCAAGGGTCGATGCATTTATAGCCGATACAAGCCAAAGCCAAATTACAATCGTCGTTGTTTTCGCATTCCCTTCGGCATCCCGTGTAAGGATCGCCGAAAAATCCCGTAGAACATGTACACGCAGCCACTCCATTTCGGTTCACGCATTCGGAATTCGGACCGCACGGTGACGGATAACAAGGATCAACCGGTTCTGGCGACCTTTCAGTAGCTATACAATTCAATAAAAAATATGTTGGTCTACACGCGCTGACGAAACGAACACAAACTATTTATTTCGACATCAAAATTTAAAATGTTTATAAAAATGTTGTTAAAAACTATTTGGTTGTTTCGTTAAAATTATTTCGTAAGTACATAGTAGTAGTCATTGTTCTTACAAGTAGGCAATAGTATGCAATATGTAAGCGCGTCCCCAGTGTACCCTGGTAAACAGGTACAAACTGGGTTGTGATTGATCACTCTACAATGCGCATATTGTCCACACGATCCCGGGCACGGATCAGTGCATTTTTCGTTGATACACGCCAAATTACTCGAACATTCGGCGCTAATTACACACTCGGGTCTACAATTGGGTGGCCGTCCAATGTAGTTTTGTAAACAAGAACATGCGGCTGTATTGCTCACCACTCTACATTGAGAGTGCGGACCGCACGGTGACGGAGAGCAAGGGTCTGTAGGTGGTGAAGGAGTAGTTGTGGCTATAGTGAGAAAAATAAACAAAGAAAAACATGCAACAGAGCTTCAGACAGTAACATAAGAAAACACGTATATCGAATCGGTCATGCAATAGAGTATAGAAACGCGTAACAACTTTTAGCAAAAGATTTTCAAGTAAAAAGTACCAAACATTCTCAATACAATCCTTACGTTGTATTTTATTGCAAGAAGCAAAAGGATCGCCCGTATACCCGGGCGAACAGCTACAAATGGGATTGTGGTTTACTACTTGACACCTTGTATTTAGGCCACAGGTGCCAATGCAGGGGTCGACACATTTTTGATTAACGCAAGCTTTGTTTTGGCTACACTCTGAACTGACAACGCATTCAGGACGACAAGACGGGGGTGTACCGATGTAACCACTTATACAAGAACAAACGGCGTGGTCGTTTAGCTCTCTGCATTGACTGTTCGGTCCACACGGTGACGGGACACAAGGATCGATCGGCGTAGCTTCGGCTGGAAATTAAAATGGCGTTCGAATCGATTATATATACGCGGCCGAAATAAAATCCGTTGATCGAATTTTATTCTCTCACTTATGGGGATAATTTGGCACGAACTCAACGGGTCGCCAGTGTAACCGGGTAAGCAACTGCATGATGGGGCGTGGTTTAGAACTTTACACTCCGCATTTAGGCCACACGTTCCCGGGCACGGGTCTTTGCATTTATTATTCGCGCACGCTTTCGTACGGTCGCAATCCGCGTTCGTCACGCATTCCGGTCTACAGCCCGTGTATGGGTCACCGAAATATTCAGGGAGACACGTGCACGAGCCAGCGCCGTTCTTTTCTCGACAAACAGCGTTCGCTCCACACGGCGACGGATTACACGGATCCCTGGGTCCTTCGGTGGGCGCTATTCAAAAACATAAACGAACGACAATTATAAATTTCAATAAACGGGCGGAAAATGTAAAAAACTATAATAATATACGTGGTACATTACTTTGTTGTACTATTGAACATCCAGCAAATGGATCTCCCGTGTATCCGGTTTCACATGTACACTGTGGTCTGTGATTACGTGTGACGCAAGTCGCGTGAACTCCACAGGAACCGGGACAAGGATCTTTGCAACGTTCGTTTAAACAAGCGAGGTTGCCCGGACATTCCGCGTTTATAGAGCATTCTGGTCGACAGTTAGGCGGTCTTCCTATGTAGTTTGGCTGACAAGAGCACGCCGGCGTCGAACCGACTTCACGACAAATTGAATTTTGGCCGCAAGGCGACGGGATACAGGGATTTCCACTAGACGGTGGCTGAGTTGGTCGCGCTGTACGAACGACATCGATTGACGTTAATATTTTCGTAGAAAAAAAAATTTTTTTCGTACGAAAGTATACTTACGTTCGGGTTTACACTGAACGAATGGATCACCGATTAAACCACTCGGGCAACTGCAAATTGGATTGTGATTTATAACTTGGCATCTCGCCCCGATACCGCATATTCCAATACAAGGGTCGGCGCATTTTTGGTTAATACAAGCTCTGTTCTGAGGACATTCGGAGCTGACCACGCACTCCGGACGACAACCCGGAGGCGTGCCAATGTAGTTAGTTTGGCACGTGCACACTGCGTGATTGTTCGCGGATTTACAGATACTGTAAGGGCCGCACGGTGACGGTTCGCAAGGGTTTTGAGGCACTTCGTCCACTGAAAACGAAACGACGAACGTAACGCGTATTGTTATAATTATTGTCGGCGAATAATAATTATCTTACTCGGCGGCGGCGGCATATGGCACGCCGAAATCGGGTTACCGGTGTAACCGGGTAAACACGTGCACGACGGCGTGTGATTAATGACGTTGCATTCCGCGTTTATGCCGCACGTCCCGGGACAAGGGTCCCGGCATTTATTGTTTACGCACGCTCTGCTTCGATCGCAATCGGAGTTCGTTACGCATTCGGGCCTACAGCCGGTGTACGGGTCGCCGAAGTATTCCGGCAAACATATGCACGAGCCCGCCCCGTTGCGTTCTTTGCACACGGCGTTTGCACCGCACGGCGACGGGTTACAAGGCATTTTTGGTCCTTCCGTAGGCGCAACTGGAAACGACGAAAATCGTTAAGGCGTTAAACGAAACGCGCGGCCTCGAGGCGAACGTACTCTGTGGTATTACAGAACATCCAGCGAACGGATCTCCCGTATAACCCGGTTCGCAGTTGCATTGCGGACTATGATTGACGGTCGTACAGGTGGCGTATATACCGCACGAACCGGGGCACGGGTCTTTACACCGTTCTTTCAGGCACGCCAAATTGCCCGGACACTCGGCGTTGATCGTACATTCCGGCCGGCAATTTGGCGGACGTCCGATATAATTGTTCAAACACGAGCACGCCGGGGTATTACCGATTTCGCGGCACACCGAATTCGGACCGCACGGTGATGGCACACAGGGATTGATCGGTATATCTAGTTGCGGGGTCTCTGTAAATGTACGCCATTCGTTAGCTAAACGTCCCCGGACGAATATTCCGCGGCGCGACAGTAACGTACGTTCTTTTATGCACCGCACGAACGGATCTCCGTTGAATCCCGGTGGACAACTGCATATTGGATTGTGATTGACCACTTGGCACCGCGCGTTTGATCCACACGTACCCGGGCACGGGTCGATACATTTCTGTTTGACGCACGCTTTGTCTTGAGCGCATTCGGAGCTAACCATGCATTCCGGTCGACACGCCGGCGGTGTCCCTATGTAGTTCGTTTGGCACGAACATACGGCGTGGTTATCGACAGCCCGGCATTGACTGTATGGGCCGCATGGCGAAGGTACACACGGATTTCTCGGCGGTTCCGGATCGGCTGGGAATCAAAATAGACGGGTTTACGAATCGAGTAGCGATTAAACGTTCGGTGTCGTTCGCGACGGTCGGATTTTCATATTCGATAATGAAATTAAAAAAAAAACGCGGTTCCCTTACCGGTCGGTTGAATGTAACAGGAAAGTGTCGGATCTCCGGTATAGCCAACCGGACAATAACAAGACGGCGAGTGATTGATTACTCTGCATTCGGCGTTCAAACCGCAAACGCCTGGACACGGATCGCGGCATTTGTTATTCATGCAAGATTTACTACGGTCGCAATCGGAATTCGTCACGCATTCCGGTCGACATCCGGTGTACGGGTCGCCGAAATATTCCGGTAAACAAGTACACGAGCCGGCGCCGTTTCGTTCTTTGCATATCGCGTTCGCTCCGCACGGTGACGGGCTGCACGGCATTTTCGGCCCTTCGACCGGTACTGAAAATCGCGAAAATAACGTCGGTCCCGGTTTCGTTTTACGCGGCGACGGCACGACTCGCTTACTTTGTTGTATCAACGAACATCCGCTAAACGGGTCTCCGGTGTAGCCGTTTTGGCAGACGCACTGGGGCACGTGTTTCACCGTGTTGCACACCGCGTACATACCGCACGAGCCCGGGCACGGGTCACGACATTTTTCGTTCACGCAAGCGAGATTTCCGGCACATTCCGCGTTGATCGTACATTCGGGCCGGCAATTGGGCGGCCTGCCCGTATAATTCGGCGTACAGGAACACGTTGGCGTTCCGTTATGGTCGCGGCATAACGAATTCGGTCCGCACGGTGACGGGACGCACGGGTTAGTCGGAATCGACGGTTCGTATAGTACTGGTCCTAATAATAATAACGTTATGTTATTCGGCGTCCGAACGGTAACGTTTGGCGCGCGCTAATACGAACTTTCTTGTATGCACCGCACGAACGGATCGCCGGTAAAACCGGCCGAACAGCTACATATCGGATTGTGGTTGACTACTTGGCACCGTGCGTTCAGGCCGCAGGTGCCGGGGCACGGGTCCACGCATTTTTGATTCACGCACGCCTTGTCTTGTGCGCATTCAGAGCTAACCATACATTCCGGACGGCACGCCGGCGGCGTGCCGACATAGTTTGTCTGGCACGAACAAACCGCGTGGTTGTTCGTCGCCCTGCATTGACTGTACGGGCCACAAGGCGAAGGTATACAAGGGTTTTTGGGTGGCGGGTCCGGGCCTAAAAGTGGGCGCGGCACAAAGAAAAAACAAAAAAAAACATGCGACGTACAATAGAGACAGACAAGAACGAAGAGACGGTAGTGTTTGATAAAAGACCCGTGCATGCAAGGTTCACAAAGCGAACGCCCGTGTACGGACGATAGATGAATAGTAATAGTAACAGTAGTAGAAAGGGGAGAACGCTTACTGGCAATTGGAAGTAGTTGACAGGACGACAACGGATTGCCAGTATATCCCGGGAGGCAAGCGCACGAAGGGGAATGGTTGATCACTCTGCATTCGGCGTACAAACCGCACATACCCGGACACGGGTCGCGACACTTATTGTTTATACACGCTTTGTCCCGCGGACATTCGCTATTTAGCACGCACTCGGGTCTGCATCCCGTATAAGGGTCCCCGGTGTACTCGGGTATGCACGAACAAGAGCCGGCGTTATTCCTTTCTTTGCATATAGCGTTTGGCCCGCACGGCGACGGGTTACACGGATCACTGGGCACGTCTGCCGGTGGCGGCGCTAGAACGGGAAAATCCGCGTTGCAATTTGCGCGTACTCGGACGGCGATTAATTCGGTCGACGGCGATTCGAATCACTCGAGCGTGATCCGAAAACACGCTCGGCCGGTCGTCAACGGACGAATTATCGGTTAAACGAGACTAATGAATGCTTACGTGTAATCGGCGTCGGTGTACATGCTATAAACGGATCACCGGTATACCCGTCGTTGCATTTACATACAGGATTGTGGGCAATCACTCTACAATACGCGTTGATACCACAAGAACCGGGACAAGGGTCTATACATCTTTCGTTTACGCAAGCCAAGTTTCCGTAGCATTCCGCGTTTATTGTACATTCCGGTCGGCAGCAAGGAGGTCGACCGATATAGTTCGGCAAGCAAGAACAAACGGAAGTGTAATCTTTCGGATGGCACACGGAATTTGGACCGCACGGGGACGGGACGCAAGGGTTCTGTGGCGATCTATCTTGTTCCACCGACAAAGGCTCTAAACATTCCCCCATGCATCGGATCAATAACGCGCGCTTACGTATAAAGCGTATAATAAAAGCGCGCTACGGCCGTCTTACTTTCAACAATAGCGCAGCGGACGAATGGATCGCCGTAATAGCCGGGGTAGCAACTACATATCGGGCTGTGGTTTACAACTCGACATTGCGCGTTGTAACCGCACGTGCCGGGACACGGGTCCGAACAAATTTGATTCACGCACGATTTATCTTGCGGACAATCCGAACTAGTTATACATTCCGGATGACAATTCGGAGGGTTGCCGAAGTAACTAGGCAAACAGGAGCATACCGCGTGCCCGTTCACGGCCCGGCATTGACTGTATTGTCCACAGGGCGATATCATGCAAGGGTGTTTCGTGATAACCAAATCGACTTGGCACGCTACGTAAGTAATCAAATATTGAAGCGACGGACAAGAAGCGATAGCGGTAAATACAACTCTTACTTGGATCGAATTCGATTTTATTGCACGATAATAAAGCGCTTCCGGTGTACCCTGGCAAACAATAGCAGGTCGGAGCATGGTGGCTGACCTTGCATTCGGCGTTTAAACCACAAGCTCCGGTACAAGGATCTACGCATTTATAATTGACACATGCTTTGTTCCATGCACAATCGAGATTGTTTACGCATTCTGGTCGGCATCCTAAGTACGGATCGCCAAAGTATTCCGGGATGCACGAACAAGAACCGGCACCGTTTGATTCCTGACATACCGTGTTCGCTCCGCACGGCGAAGGGTTGCAAGGATTTACAGGCGTATAATCAATAGCTGAAATACGATTACAAACGCTCTACATTCCGAGGCGAATATACGCGTCCACAGAAACTACACCCGTAACCGTATTAATACGTCGACGCGAAAGCGTAATATTGTGACATGCGCGCTTACCTTTATTCGTTACGTTCCCGAAAGTATTTTACAATATGGAACGACGTCGATAAAAAAAAAAACGTCGCGATCCGTTAGTGTTAAGATATTTAAAAACAAAACGCGAACGTGGTTAATTCGCGGCCTTACGTGGTAACGAGCACAATGTAAACGGATCTCCGGTATATCCTTCCGGGCACATGCATAGAGGTATATGGTTGACCACGTTGCAGAGTGCTTGGGGTGCACAACTGCCTGGACACGGGTTAGTACAGCTGTTATTGGCGCACACCTTGTCGCCGGCGCAGTCGGCGTTCAAAGTGCATTCTGGCCGACAATTCGGCGGTGCACCCGAGTAGCCGGGTTGGCAAGCGCATACGGGTTGTTTGTCGTAAGAGCGGCAGACCGAATACGGTCCGCACGGGTTTCGATCGCACGGGTCAACGTTACCGACGGAACATTCTAGATAAACCGATATAACACGGGCGTTTTTTTATTATCGGCCCGATCGGGTACATTATTCCCGAATCGAATATTCGAAAAACGAAAAAATTCGATCGGCCGTGCTTACTTTCCGTTTTCAGGCACCGTTTCATCGGATCGCCGGCGTAACCCGGTTTACAAACACAGGCCGCCTTATGGTTAATTACTCTGCACTGGGAATTCGGCGCGCACAAATTCGAACACGGGTCTGCGCACCGTCGATTAACGCATGCTTTGTTCGGTGCACATTCCGAACTAACTACGCACTCCGGTTTGCAGTTGGGTGGCGTCCCGATATAGCCGTGTTGGCATAAACATACAACGTGTTTGCCGAGTACCGTGCAATCGCTGTACGAGCCACAAACATTTGGCGCGCAGAGCGTTTTGGGTTTATTGGGAAGTAGTATAGGAGCTATAATTGAACGATTAGCATAATGTTAGTAGGAACGTGCGTGGTCATAAATGTTTTCTGAATATGCGCGTGCGTATTAGCCGACGGCGAGAAGAGAAACGAATAAAAACCGTTTACATTCCGGTTTTTCGATTACGTTCGGGACAGCGTGACATTCGAGAAAACATTTATGAAAAACCGTGAGCAATATTAGTGTGGTGACAGACAGTCGGAAGAAAGCGCGCTTACGATTCGATAATTTGTCGCATTTCGTTAGTGGATTGCCGGTGGTGTCGTTAGGACAGAAGCAAATCGGGTTATGGTTGACGACTTGGCAACGCGCGCGCACGCCGCAGGCGTTTGTGCACGGGTTGACGCAATCCGAGTTGACGCATGAAAACGCTCTCGGACAGTCTGCGTTGAGCGTACATCGGGGACGGCATCCGCTAAACGGGTCCCCGTGGTAGTCGCGTTTGCATACGCAAGTTCCGTTGTTAATATTGCCCTTACATATTGCATTAGGACCGCAAATCGAACCGACGCAAGACGGGCGAGGTTTTCCTTTCGGTTTCGCTATTAATTACAACATTATTTGTAGCGGTCGGACCGTTATTCGTTCGTTAAGTAATTCCGACGGGACTACGTTTTAAGTGTCTTTGTACCTCGAAGCTATTAGTGGGTACAACACCCGGTTAGGTAACGAGTAATAGTAGTAGTCGATCGTACCAACGTATTATTCGATTTGTAAAATAAATCTCCGTTACGCCCTTCGGGCTTTAGTAAACACGTAAGTCTATCGGTTGGTTCTATAATAGTACACATACCCGCCACAGCGTTGCACCCATTGAACGGATCACCTTGGTAGCCCGACTCGCACGAGCATATTGGCCGATGATTGATTACGGTACATCTGGCGTTGAATCCACAAGACCCGGTACACGGGTCGCGACATTTGTTCTGTAGGCACGCCAATTTCGTTGGACAATCGGCGTGAATCAAACACTCTGGTCGGCAATTCGGCGGCGCTCCCAGCATTCCCGCCAAACACGAACAAACCGGTCGGTTATCGTACTCCCTGCACTCCGAATTGGCTCCGCATTGGGACGGGAAACACGGATTTTGGTAGACGACCGGAGGGGTTTTCGGTTCTGCGGAATAATACGCGATTAACGTCGATTATCCGATTACTCGTCTCTAAAACTTGCCTTCTTGAATACACCTGACGAACGGGTCGCCCACGAATTTCGGCGGGCAGGTACAGATAGGATTGTGGTTGATAACGTTACACCGAGCGTGCAAACCACACGTTCCGGGACAAGGGTCGGAGCATTTTTGTGCTATACACGCTTTATCTACTGGACATTCGGAACTGACGACGCATTCAGGACGACAGGAAGGAGGTACGCCAATGTACCCTTGTAAACACGAACACACGGCGTTATAGTTCTGGGTTCGGCATTGGCTGTTCGGGCCGCAAGGCGAAGGTTCGCAGGGATTTTGAGGAGTTGGCGCTACGATGAAACGTACGAAAAATTTCAATCAAATATCGCGCGACAGGGACGACGTTCCGATTTCTATACTCACGGGTGGTTGGTTCTAATCTACACGATTGGAATGGATCGCCGAAATATCCAGGGAGGCAAGTACAAACGGGCACGTGGCTGACCACGCTACATTGGGCATTGAGACCGCATACGCCCGGGCACGGGTCCCGGCAATGGCTAGCCAAACATGCCAAGTTGGACATACAATCGCTGTTCATCAAACATTCGGGCCTACAACCGCCGGAATACGGGTTGCCGATGTACGGCGGTATGCACACACATTTCGCTATTCCGTGGCTTTCGCTGAAACATTGAGTGTTGTCTCCACACGGCGAAGGGTTACACGGATCCCTGGGAACTTCCGGCAATACGGCTAAAATATTTATTCGAAAAAATTACGAGCGGTTAAATGGAAAAAACGAACCCGCGTTAAAGAATTAAAAAAAAAATACAAACGCGCCGGTCTAATAAAACGCAACCGCGCGTGCGTGTGTATGTTACTTACTCGGCGGGATTCTAGTACAGCTAATGAACGCGTCGCCTTCGTAACCGGGTTCGCACGTACAGAATGGCGTGTGATTGACCACGTCGCATTTGGCGTTCAATCCGCACGACCTCGTGCAGGGATTTTGACATTTCTCTTGGATGCAAGCCTTATTGTGCGGACATTCTTGATTCATGATACATTCGGGACGGCAATACGGCGGGCTCCCGTTATAATTCGGGGCGCACGAACACACGGGATGCCCCTTTTTGATTTCGCAAATCGAGTTTGGACCGCACGGGGTAGGTTCGCAAGGATTACCGGGTATTTTCGGCGTTTCCTCGGCTACGGATCGAAATAACGGACGTAAGAAAGATCGCGTACGCGCGAATAACGAACGTGCGAAAAACAGTAGCGTACGAACCAAGTGGTAAATAGCAGCCGACAAACGGATCGCCGACGTGTCCGGGCGGACAACTACAGATCGGATTATGGCAGATGGTGTAACAATTAGCTCCAACGCCGCACGTACCCGGGCACGGGTCCACGCATTTTTGGTTCAAGCACGCTTCGGTTTGGGAACATTCCGCGCTCACTACGCACTCGGGCTTACACACGGGCGGAGAGCCACGGTACCCCGGCAGACACGAACACGTCGCGTACCCTTGATTGGAAACGTGACACCGGCTGTTAGAACCGCACGGCGATGGATCGCAAGGGTTGTCGACCGGGCCCATTATTGGCGGATAATCTAAACGAAAGTGTGCGCGTGTGTGTCACGTTTAACTTGCACGCGGCGCCCTACCGAAACGAACGTTACGAACGATTATTATTACTTGGCCTGGCCGTCTGGTAACAGCTAACGAATGGGTCTCCCGAATAATCCTGCTGGCAGTAGCACACGGGGAAATGGTTGACCACTTGGCACTGCGCGTTCACGCCGCACACGCCCAAGCAAGGGTTGACGCATTTGTTGTTGATGCAGGCCAACGTCTGGCCACAATCGGTGTTTAGGACGCATTCGGGCCTGCACGACAAGTACGGATTTCCGTAATACTGTTGGCGGCACACGCAAATGGTCATCCCGTTTGATTTTTTGCACACGGCGTTCGGTCCGCATTGCACTTGGTCGCACGTAATCGGTTTGGCGACGCCATCTACGGAAACGATTAAATAAATTACGTTATCGCCGGCGCGGTAATTCGCGACGTTCGCCGATCCGCCGTACTTTGTTTCGGGGCGCTACAATGTTCGTACGGATTGCCAACTAATCCCGGCTGGCACGAACACACCGGATTGTGATGGACGACGGTACATTCGGCTTGAATACCGCACGATCCCGGACAGGGATCGATACATTTCTGTCCGACGCAAGCTAAATTGAACGGACAGTCGGAGTTGTACAAACATTGCGGGTGACATTGCGGGTTCCACTGTTGTTCCGTCGATGAGCAGGGATCGCACATGGCTATTTGGCCACCGTACACGTTGCAAGAAGCGTACGGGTCGCACGGTGACGGCGCGCACGGTAACGTCATATTTTTGTAAGGCTCCTCGTTCGCTAAATACGCGCACAGAATTACGTCGTGTTAATTCGACAACTAACTAGGAAATTGTTTATTTTATATATATAAATGTAAACGGGCCATTACGTTTTGGTAGACATTGTAGGAACGGATCTCCCACGAAACCATCCCTGCAAGAACATAGCGGCGTATGATCCTTGCATTGACACACGGCGCCCAGGCCGCAAATGTTTCCAAAAGCGCACGGATCGCGACAGCGGTAGTCGATACAAGCCTGATGGCTTTTACAGTCGGTGTTCAAAACGCACTCCGGCTGACATCCGACCGTAGGGTCGCCCACGAAATTCGGTAAACAAGAGCACAGCGGCTTTCTATTTTGGATTTTGCACTCGGTGTTAACGCCGCACGGGTTCGGCAAACACGGGTTTCCGGTCGGAACCGGTTCTGAACCTTGACAAAAACGCGTATGCCATTCGTTACCGCGGGTGTCGCGAAATTACTACGCTCACGGCTTACTTATTTGATAACAACGGAACAACGGGTTTCCAGTTTGTCCGTGATTGCACGTGCAGACGGGACGATGTTTATCCACCCTACACGAAGCTCCGATTCCGCACGATCCTGGACACGGATCGCTACATTTGTAACCCAAGCACGATTTATCCCAAGGGCAATCGTCATTGGTCGTACATTCGGGGCCTTTGCATCCCGTAAGCGGGTTACCGCCCATTCCGTCCGGACAGAAACATAATGGTTGCCCTGGTCAAAAGTAACGCGCGTCCGTAATAAGTAAACGACGACGTTTTTCAAAAACAAATCGCGGTTGCGGTCGGTACCTTCGGCCGAAATTTTACAGTACGCGTATTTTCCACACGGGTTCGGTTCGCACGGGCTGCTTGGTATTAAGCTACACCGGTCGTAGGGGTTCCCCGAGAAGCCATTTTTGCAATAACACTGTTCGTTGCTACCGGTCACGTAACAGTCCGCGTTCGCGCCACAGGGTCCCGGTTGACACAACGTTTTCGCGGATTCTAAACGTAACGGGAACTCGTATATAAATATTCGATACATTTGCGTCGAAAGTCGGTACGTACCGCCGCAGAATTTATACGGGTTTCCGATCAACGGTTCGGGACAGAAACACGATGGCTGCCTGTTTGGATCGCATACGGCGCTTTGTCCGCACGGGTTCGGTTCGCACGGGTTCTTTTTCTCTACGCAGCCGCGTATCGTGTTCGGACTCTCGATGTACCCCGGCAGGCACGTGCATTTGGAAAACCCGTTATCCAACAGCGTGCATTGAGTGTTTGGTCCGCAAGGCGACGGGTTACACGGATTGTTTGGTAAACGACATGGCGTGATGGGGGGATCGCCCTCGTACTCGGACAGACAGAAACACACCGCGGAACCTTGAACTACTCTGCATCCGGAGTACGGACCACACGGGTTGGGCGAACATTCGTCGCCTTCGGGAACTAAAGGCGAAACAACGTATTGTTACTAGAACGACGCGTTATTCGACAATTCGGAATCAAAACGAATATCGTGTGTCGGGCACTCCGCGAAATCCTAGTCGCGTAACTTACTGCAACTCTTGAACGGGTTGCCGGTCATTCCTTTCGGGCAGTAACAAATCGGATTTCCGTTGTCGCTTTCGCACAGGGCATGCATTCCACACGGGTTTGGGTCGCACGGGTTTTGCGGCGCTGAAAAACGCGACGGTCGAAATATAATCGTCACTAATACGTGTACGCGCGTTTCGCGATTCGTTCGGAATCGACGTCGTTGAAAAATCGAGCGACGCATATTCTCGTCGCGTTCTACCGGATTTTCGCGCATAATCGGATCGAAATATTCGTCGATTACCTTGACATCCTAATAACGGTTTTCCGTTGTAGCCGGGAAGGCATTTGCACGTCGCTTTATGGTTCAGTACGTCGCAGACAGCGTTCGGGCCGCATCGGCACGGATTCGAACATTTACCGTTGATGCACGCCTCGTTCGTTGAACACTCATCGTCCGACCGACATCCGGTAACTAATTCGATAAAAAATCAAACGGCGTTTGAAACGATTTCGCCCGTTATTAACTATGTCGAAACGTTATTCGAAAGGAATAAAAATGTGTTTATAGCGCACCCGATGCACAAGTTATGTACGGATTTCCCTGGTGTCCCGGCAAACATCTGCATTCCGTGCCGTGGTTCACGGGGTAACATTCGGCGTTCTCGCCACAAGAGTCTTCGGCGCACGGATTTATGCACACGCGGTTCAATCGGTCGCACAGTTTGTCCGGTGGACAGTCTTCGTTGTATTGGCACACGGGCTTGTACGATCGGACTGAAAAATCGTTCGGGCGCGATATTAATTACCGCGCGTTTCCCGAAAATTACGCGCCCGTAAAACGTTAGGCGGCCACCGACCTGGTAAACATCCGACAAAGCCATTGCCTTGGAACCCTTCGACGCAGCTGCAGTCCACTCCGTGAGCCGTATTTACGCACGCCGCGTTCTGAGCGCACGGGTTGTGGACGGTGCACGGGTTTTGGCAAATTTGCTGAATGCAAACTTCGCCGTTCGTACAATCGCTATTGATCGCGCAGGTAACTAAATTCGGAATAAGGTAAACAAAAACGTGTTTATATATATACATAAGCACGTGTACAGATATAGAATCAAGAATTTCGAACCTTTCGAAAACAAAAAAAAATAGACGGTACCCAAGAAGAGCGGTATCGATTATTATAATTATTTATCTACAGGATAACCACGCGTCTATAATACAACGCTATATTACATAATATTTGACAAACGTCTACTGAGAAAAAATACGATTCTTAAACGTTTAAAAAAAAAATATATATATATATATATATAATAAAATTATTTTACAGTGTATTTTGTGTGTGTTTTTCTTTTTCGTATACGTTAGTAATTAATCGTTATCGTATTAATATGAATTATACACGTTAGTGGTTAAATCGACGAAAAAAAGTGGCCGTTATCGTTTTCCGCCCGGAATCGCGCGATTCCTTTTCCGCCCGAAATCGCGAAGCGACTATTCCGCGTTGAGTTACTCGAAAAATGTTTTCGAAATTTGAAAACAATTCCGAACGGAACGCGTTTTAGCGCACGTTCCGCGAAAGGAACGTAACCGGTTTCGTCGCGAGATGATTTCGGACGGAAGGGATCGCGATCGCGGCGGCAAAACGACAAGTCCGGCCGACGAAATAATTATTAGCGACGAGATTAGTGGCTTACACAGTTTCGGTTGGTAACATTTTGTAGCCGGGTTGCCCTCGTAGCCCGGCGGACACGAACAAACGGGCCTGTGTTTAATCACGTGACATTTGGCGTTTGGCGCGCACACCGTCGTGAAACTACACAGATTCTCACACTGTCCCATATAACAAGCTTCCGACTCCAGACATTCCGTGTCGGATTCGCACACTTGCGGCTTTTTCGCAGTACCTGGCGCTGTTCGTATATATATATATATACACACACACATACATAGTATATTATATTATGTACATTAGACGGTTATATTTACACGTAAAACAAGCGTATTAGGGGGTAAGTGAATTAAACGAGTATGTTGATCGTGTTAAACGCCGTGTAACATTAATGTCGGTCGTTCAACGCAATAAGTTCCAGTTCGAATCAATTTCGGAAACACATCACGCAGGCGCTCAAACGATATCCGGCCCGTTGCTCGTACACGAACGTGATCGTTCAAAATGTACGGAGGCACGGTCGTCGAACGATTTTTAACGGGACTGGACATTTGCGACGGGAAATCAACGCGAACTGGAATATTAGCGTTTAAAACTGTCCGGACGCGATTATTATATTTAAATCCTACCGCCTTAATCGCGCTAATTCCGTTAATAGTCATGCTTCGATCGATATCGTCGCTGTGAAAGTAACGTATTACAGTACACGCGATCGTCCGACATTAGAAACGTAAAATGTACGTTTCTCTTATAATTTACCTACTATTTAACGAGTTTTTCAATTTACATGTATACATATACAGTATATATTATCCTAAGTAAACGCTAAAGCACTGACTGATATTCGATTAGTACGGATGACTATAATATATATATATATATATATATATATATATATATTTACCGTAACACGTTTTTTCTTGACGAAAACACAAATCGATTGTATACGGCGTAATGAAAAATCACAACACGACGAATTAGTCGACGTGACAAACAAATACGGCGATATAATAATAACAACGGTAGACGTTTACCGCGTCTATATATATATATATATATTTATTTATATATACGCCCGCGCGCATTCTCAAACCGATTTAAATACGAAACACGCTTAACACACACGAATGATCGTAAAAGCGGATTTTTCCGTTTTAGGGTATTACGTATAAATTATACCTTGATTAAGACATTGTAACGTGATGATTCCCGGCGGACAGTTATTTACGTGGCTTTCACCTGTTGGTAGACACTTGGCTGCCAAACACTTGTGGCCGGCATCACAATCGGTATCGTTCCAACACCGTTTTCTGGTCGCCGACGTTATATTTCGCGGTGGTAAAGGACGCCCTACGGTATTTGTCTTTCGGTCGTCGTCGTCGTGATGTTTCGGTTTAAACGTGACGTCTTCGATGCCAACGATCTTGGACGTCACGATATATTCCGTGGTAGTCGGTATTTTATCGTTATTATTCGTGTCGGTCGTGTCCTGTTCGGTCTCGGGGTTGGTCGCCGTCGTCGGTTCGTGTTTAAACGTCGTCTCTTCGGTCGGTACGAAAGTCGTAGTGGGCGGATAGTATCGTTGGACGGTATCGGATTCCTGCGTCGTCGTCGCCGTAACGTTCTCCGTGGACGTGCTCTCCGAAATTGTCGGGAACAACGCGTGCTCGGTGGTCGTCGGCGAATCGTCGTCCGCACTTAGGCGCGACACGAGCACTTCGATGGAAGTAGTCATCAGATTTATCACGGCGGTAGCGTCGTCCAGTGATGGGAACGACGAAGTCTCGAACTGGTAGACGTCGTCCATTTTCGTCGACGGATCGACCGGATCGTCCGCGGCAATCGCGACGTCGATATTTTCCGACAGGACGCGCGACGGCCACTCTGTGGGCGAGGAGTCCGAACGGGTTTCTACATTTTCCCTCGTAACGGGTTCGTCGGGCGACACTGCGGTGTATTTGCGTATAATCCAATCGGCCGTGGTGATAACCGGGACCGTGGTCGTCTCGAACGGGTTAATCGTACCCGACGACGTCGTAGGTTGTTGTCGTTCCGCGGTGACGGTGGTTGGATCGCCGACGGTTTCGATTTTATCAGTTTGTGGAATTCGTGTCGAAACAATAGACTCGCCGTTTCTCGTTACAAAACCTGATCCGGCGATTACCTCATTAGCCGCTATTGTTGTACTCGTTTCGCCGTTCGACGCGGAGATTGTATCATCTCTGTCGGCGACTTGGGTCGGCGTTGTAATAACGCTTTCGTTTTTCCCACGTGCGCGAATAACGGCACCGCTACTAATGGTAGTCGTCGCCGAGTCGTATTCTACACCGTCATTAGCCGCGTCCGTTATAGAACCGCCCGTAGTCGTTTCGTAGTTTTCGGTGAAAATTTCGCCCGTAATATACGGGCCGGCCGGTCGCCGTTCCGTCGCGGTCGTACCGTCGGTGAAACCCGTTGTTCCCACAACCGTCGTACGTTCGCCCGCGGACGGATTTACGTTTACCGGCTCGTCGAGCGACGTGCCCCATTTGTCTCGCACGTCCGGAGAAGACACGTTACTATCGCCGGTCGTGCCCGCCGATTTATTTATGCTTCGTACGGTCGTCTCGGGCTCGACCGACGTGCCCTCGTCTCGGGGCTCGGTCGAATTTAACGGACGATTAACCAAATCGTACGTCACCTGATCCGGCGCCGTCACGGTAATAACCGTGTCGATCGCGTCTGTCGTAACCGATTGTACAGCATTTTCTCCAGTCCATTGATTAAACCTCGTCGCGCTACTCGTTGTTGTTTTGCCGTCCGTTTCGTTATCGAACGTTACGAATTTCGCGCTCGTACTTGTCGTCGTCGGCGGTCCCTCCGTACCGACGGTGTCGTTTATCGTTTCGGAAACGACCGTCGACGTACGTAGGTATTGTCCGTCTGTACCACCGGTGGTTTGTATTTCTGCGTCCGTAGTACTCGCAAACGGGCGATTCGTGGTGGTCGCGCGGGACGCTCCTTTTTCTACATTAAATAGTTCCGTCGTCCTTTCGGCGAAAACGTCGAAGTCGTTCGCCCAATTTTTCGTTGTGAACACCACTCGATCGTCGTTTCCATTATCCACGTACAAATTAATAGACGTAATTGTTTTGAAGTTTGCATTCGTTGTCGTTTCTTCTCCTTCGTCGTTAAAACGAGTAGTAATAGTAGTAGTAGTAGTACTAGCGACATTATCGCGTTCGTCGGAGCTTACTGTAGATTTTTTCAACGTTACTTGCAACGACGCGTCCTCTCGACTGTTTATCGTAGCTTCGGACATTTGAGGGAATTCGTTGGACGTAGTTGTTACCACATTGTTAGTGAAATCCAACGTAACGTCGTTCGATTCAATGGGCGTAGTAGTCGCGTAGGAGGACGGTTCGAAACCGAACCTACCTGTCGTCGTTTTCCCGTCGATTTCATTATTTAATGTCACGTATTCTGTACCACTCGTCGTCGTTGGTCCGTCGATGTCGTTGACCGTTTCGGAAACGGCCGCCGAAGTATTGTCGTCCAACAATTGTCCGTGGTTAGTGCGCGTTTGGTCTTCTACAGTACTCGAAGTCACGCGGTTCGTGGCGGTCGTGCCGGGAATTCCTTTTTCCACGTTAAATAGTTCCGTCGTTCTTTCGGCGAAAACGTCGAAATCGACGTTCGCCCAATTTTTCGTCGTGAACGCGCCACCGTCGTTTTCAGTTTCCCGACCAGTATCTACGTACGAATTAGTAGACGCGATCGCGTTAGTGTTCGCGGTCGTTTCTTCCTTGTCGGCGTTAAAACGAGTGGCGGTGGTCACATCGTCGGAGCTTACTGTTGGCTCGTTCGACGCCACTTGCAACAACGCGTCTTCACGATTGTTCGCCGTAGTTCTAGACGTCTGACGCATTTCACTAGACGTAGTAGTCGCCACTACACTATCGTCGATAGAATCGACGTTGTTCGATTCGGTGGCCGTTGTAGTCGTTTCGAACGTTTTAAAACGCAAACCATCCGTCGAACTAATATTATCTTCGTGCCCGTTATCCACGGTGTTTATATCCAAATACGACCGGGTCGTAACCAGCGCGTCGTCGTTGTTTTTAATTTCGTTTTCTTCGTCCGATTGTATCGTTCGGGAATCCATAGGATCTTTGAAATTGCCCGTCGTCGCTTCTTCATACGTTGTAGACGACGGTCGAATATCATCATTAGGCGTTGAACTCGCAGGTGTTTCGAACGTTTTCGAGTACGGCCCTTCAGTCGATTCGCTTCGAATGATCGACGTACTTCCGTCAGTGCTCGCGTTCACATTATCACTATCGGACATTGCCGATGTCGTTTCTATATCGGCGTTGTCGTGGCTGAGTGTTGTTGTTCCGTCGTTTCCTACATTATCCCGCGACGTCGTCATTTCTACGGAATTCAAATCCCGATTAGTATTTTCGGTAATCATATCCGTGTCTCTTGTCAAACCGTCGACGGTATCGCTAGTTGGAAAGCTATTGGCTATCGTCGTAGCCGAAGACAATCCACCACTGTTACTGGTGGTCGTTTCTATTAAATATTCCGGTAACTTAGTCGTTCGAACGTTTTGCGTTTTTCGAATAACATTTTCCGTAACCGTACTTACGTCGTGCGCGTTATCGTCTGATATATTGACGGACGGTAAATGAAAATCGGGATTATACGTGGACGTTTCAATCGCGTTTTCGGGTTGAACGGAATTATTTACGCTATTATCAATTTGATCACGACTGTTTACAGTATTTTCGGTATTAGAAGTTGGAGTATTGACCGTAGTAATCGTCAAAGTCGTTTTCACGCTGCCATCGAAATCGGTCGTTTCTGAATTTCTCGTATATAACGTCGTAACTTTGACGGTCGTCTTGGGTTCGAAAAATTGGGCGGTGTTTTCAAAGATATTATCGTCGGTCACGATTAAATTGGAAACGGTACTTGTTTTTCGCAATTCGTCGTCCGACGTCACGACGTGCTCGATGTTGTTCGTAGTAATCTCGTTTTCTTCGTCGACGTCGCCTGTATTAATCGAATCTTCGAATACGCCGTCCGAACGCGTCGAACCAATTTCAGTTTCTCGTTCGTTGTCGTTAGTAAATTCGTCGAATATTACTGTAGATGGTTCGTTATTAGTTGTAACGCTGTCGATTGAAATCGGTTGTTTCACGGTGGTCGTGTCATCGTCAGACGTATGGTTTTTGACGAAATGAGAATCGTCGCCTTTAAACATTTTCGTCGGTACAGACGAGGAGGAACTGGTGATTACTTTATTAGTCTCTGTTGTCGTAAACACTTGTTCAGTCTCGTTCGTCGTGTCCAATTCTGAGACGGTAGTTATTTCGGTTAATAAATGGGTTTGGTCCGTTCTTAGACTAGATATTAGTACGTCGTTAGTTGCGATAGTTGTAATGGTGTATTGCGGTAACGAGTCTACTGTGTTTGTACAAAAAAAAAAGCGGGAACACACATTAAAAAAAAAAAAAAACAAAAAAGTTAGTTTCTGTTAACAGATCACAAAAATAGACTTTAAAGTGAAAGCTTTTTACACGGAATACAATAATATCGTTACGTTCCGTTTGCGCGTCGAAATAATTACGAAATTGTATTCGACGCGAACGAAAGTCGACAATATTTTGTACCGAAACTACATAAGCGTCTGTTTTCTCTATTACGATTTAAAGGCGCTTGTGCAGTCGTTTTTTTCTCTCTAAAAAAACGTTTTTTCTTTGTTTTTATTATTATTAATTTCATTCAGACTTGTGGAAGTTTCTCCAACGTTAATAAAGCTCCGGTCACCACGTTTGTTAAATAAACACGCAAATATGTGTGTGTGTGTGTGTGTATGTGTGTGTATATCGGTGATACGTAAATACTAACAAAGTACTAAAAATGTTGACTTATTCTAAGGCGTATGAATAACGAAAATAACGACTTATGTTCTAAATAAATGGTTACTATAAATAATACGTTCTAATAACGTACATATTAATGCGTATATGTACCATAATATATAGATGAGAACCATTTCAATATATAATACGTACTTTACGCTAACTAATAGAGTTATTTATGAAAAGTACCGACGATATTATCCTCTCGTCATATCGGAGTTTTGATCGTTCCGTTGTAACTACGAAACTAACGCGCCGCTAAAAATGATCGCGTGTTCGACGTGTACGGTGTATAAAGCGTTTAACAGAATATAAGAATATCGACGACTCATGCAAACCTCTATGCCCGGCCATTCTACTTACTATGTAACTACAATAATAATAATGACGATCGTTCCAAACTAAATAACTACGTATATTTGTACGCGCTACACTTACTGTACGATATAATTTAATCGTATTCAAATACGCATGCGATATAGTCCTTTGTATAGTTTCGTATTTTTTTCGTATTATTATATGACGACGTACGTTCATTATGTAACTAAATGTAAATATATATATATATATATATATATATAGTATAAGATAATCCCCATGCTGCAGTCTGTGCTTTTGCGTTACATTCCCCCCCAAAAATGCCCACAAGTCTATATCATCGAACACAATTTTCCGATCGTGAAACGATTTAAACTTTACGAGCGTACCCGAACAAACAAACGCTTATTTTTCAATTTTCACTTTCGTTTACAATCACAGTACTCGGAGATGTGCTGCTATTCGACACGTTCATTAGTGTTCACGTAGTATTTACACGATAAATAAAAGAACGTTTACGTATTCGTAATTCGATATTTACATAAAACTGATTAGGAAATACGAAAACTTTTTACACACAGTACGCAATAATGTCGCGTTTGAAGCGGTTAAAGAGAAAGTAAGGGAGCAAGTTTTAGTCGGTGTTTCGATAGTCTTGAATCTTCTTCGGACGCCTCGTAGGTCATATTGATATAGGAAATAAATGGAAAGGACGGTTTTTAAAACAGCAACACATCTATTATCTAAATCGTCTTACGTAATTATCTCGTTCGGCTTAAGTAACGGCACTTACCTTTGGCGCAGGCTCCGGTTACCGGATCACAAGGTACACCGGTTGGACAATGTTCGCAGCCCGGAATCGGAACCGGGTCTTGGGCTGTAAATAACAAAAACCGTTTCCCAACGTGAAATCGACACGAACTAACCTAACCACTAATAGGTTTCGTATATTTTTTTTTTTAGAATAATCGGCGGGCGCTCTTACTCGCTAATATACAGTTGCATCCGTCGCATACGTGACCGTTCTGACAGTGCGCGTTCTTCTGGCATTGGCACACTAGAATTATTTGTAAATAATTATCGTTATCGATTAGCGCCTATTAGTTTTATTATTATACAAAGGCGCTCCTAATAAATGTCCACGATTCCAACGGACGTACTATTTCGTGTGCACGCGAACGACGAACGTTCCAACGACTTACGACGTAATTATTAATAAAAACGGCTATTCGACTTCGCCCGTTACAATCGTACGGTTTATAAAAATCATCGAAATACGCGTGTATATAAACGGTATATCATTCGAGTTCATATACAAACGATAACCCAAATAAATGTTTTAATTCGAGTCCATGTATAAGTAATCGATATATAAAACGAAAATGGACGAACCCGAGATATTACGCGTTATTCATATTCGTACGTCGACGTTAAGCGGATTGACATAATAATAATCTCAGAAATAGCGCGAAAAAAATCAGCGGCGGCGAAAAACCTTAGGGGACCTTTTTTTTTTAAAATACGCGTTCTTCGATGATTTCTACGAGTTTCGCCAAACGTAAACACGAACTGCCCGTTACTACACTGTTTCGAACGTTTGGAAATTTAGCGGTTAAAAGTGGCACGTTATTTAAATATTTGTAAACAACAATAACGTACGAGGAAAATCGAAACCGAAAAATGTATATGGCAATCCTGACCAACATTAAAGAAATAATAAACGCAGTTATTTCGTCGTGTTAACGAAGCGTTACACTGGCGGCAATAGCATAATGATTGTGAAACCGCACCGTAATATACATATTCGCTAACCAAATAATTCGACGTTTCATTATTTAGCGGACGATTGTTCTTTCTAAAAATAAATATCGAATTTAAACGGACGATTCGCAGGCATTACGACGAATCGAATCGGAGAGTAAAAGCGGCGGCGGCGGCGGTGACGATTATTAACTCGTATGTAGTCGAACGAATCAGATCACCTATACGACCTTGGAAAAATGACCTATATATACATAAGTACACACGGGTATACGCAACGCTCTTAATATACGTCAAAATGTTCGTTGTCCGATTATAGCGTAGATCATAGGGCGCCGTTTCGTCGACGAAACACTCGTTTCGAAAATGTAACGCGCGGGTCAAGGGTACAACGATACCGTTGGCGTGACAATACCGTACGAATTACGGGCGGTACTTACGTTTTAGACAAACCGGTTGATGGTCCTGTACTTGACAGTCTTGGCGCGAATTACACGGGTTATTGTGTTGACACGGGTTTTGGCACTGGTTCGCTATGCACGCTTGTTCCGACGGGCACTCGTAGTGTGCGGAACATCCGACCACTGAAATCGGCAAACGGGCGGGCTTGAAAAGTGTCGTGGACAAAAAAAAAGGGGGAAATGTTCGCCGATTCGATCGGCCGTTATACGCGCGGAACGCGAATTGTCGTAACAACAACGACGACGACGACGGTAATAAAAACGAGTAATATTATGCAAAACAAGCGTTTTAGCGTCGACGTTGCGGACATGAGTTTAAAACAATAGTTTTAAACTCATGTCCGCAAGCGTCCCGCGTAATGTTATGACGATTTTCACGACAATCGTTTCCCGTCACCAGTCCGCCGAAAGCTCAACGCGCTGTCGCGGCATAACGTTACTAACTACTTAGAGTGTATAAAACGCGCCAATCACCATTTCGCCGAGTCGATACTCTTGGACCCGACAGTAAAACGAGAACCGCATAGTAAACGAATCGCTTAAGTAATACCATGACACGACTGCCGCGGGGTCAAACACATTTTTACCACATACGGCACTTCGTTGGGGGACGACCGCGCACGGGACGGCGGCGTCGACGAAACGCGAACGCGGCGCGAGACTGCGACACGACGAGGTACGCGACGGCGTCGTCTCATGCGCGCGCGTTTAGACGGAGAGCGTGTGTGCGGCGGGCGCGAAGCGACAAGACAAGTGATAGACAGAGGACGAAGAATATTTAACAGCCGCGTCTCCGGCGAACGTTCCCGGCACACTGTCGCCGCGGCGGTACGTTTAGAAGATCGTTGCGGCGGCGGCGGCGGCGGCGGCGGCGACGGGGGTGGTGGTTCAGGCGACATGCACGT
>JAIPRN010001451.1:0-45940 GCA_025469175.1 Geopemphigus sp. TES_GeoC_2020
CCGAAAGCCGCGATCGTTTTTAGATCGGAATCGACAAACGTCTTATAAAAACGGCGTCTAGGATCGTTCGCGTCGTCGGACACGTGTCGCCCGCGTTTAATTTCGTCACGTTGAAAAGTCCGTATTACAACCCCTCCCGACCACCACTCGGCGGGGCTAATTAAATACATTCGTATATTTCCGAGCGCCGGCGACAAAGCACGTATGAATCCGAAAATGAAAATTAAACGACGACGATTGTCCTTTAATACCAATATCGTAATAATGATATTGATATCGTCGGTTTTTAAACGGTTCGTAGGTTAATTATGTTTAACGTCTAAACCTCCAAAAGCAATATTTATTTCGCGGGCGCGCCCGGACGTTGGCCGTATGAAAAACACGCGCGCCACTCGCCGTTCTTTATACGTGACGACGGAAGTGTATCGTTTTCGCTTACGGTTAATTATAACCGTTATAATAACGATATAATTATTATTTTTCTATTACGTCGGCGACGTAATTGTATATCGGGGTGGAGAAAACGACGCGTTAATCGCGATACGGCGTAGTGTTCGGACAACGACTAAATGATATACGCGCGTTTACCAAACACGTTATAAAAATGGTACGAAAATCGTCCACGAGCGTCGGGTTTACGTGCTCGTTATACGGCCACTCGCGTTTAATGCCGGACAATACGTAAAAACGCGGTGCACCCACCGGGACGAAAAAATCGCCTAGCGGTATTACCGTCGGCGAAAGTAAATCTACGGTTAAGCCGACGCAGAGTTATGAATAATAACGGGCGTTTCCCGAAAATCGCGCGCGAAACGTTCGTCGGCGCTGCGTAGTAGTAGTGGACGGTTAGTCGTGCCTGTCCACCGGACGGAATGTACCGCGGTTAGTGTAACCGGTGCTCGGATACAGGTCGTTAAAGCCGTTTTTCCGTGTTTTGTGTGTGTTTGTGTTGTTAAATGAAAAACAAACGACGTCGCGTACGCGCGTTTACGTAGTTTTAATAACCCGGTCGTCGGTATAAAAGAAGCCCGGGGAAAAAACCCACGACTCGGGATATTAATTTACCTGCCGCGAGCCCGCCTACCGTGACCGCGGTTACGCACGACGCAACGGTCGCGCCCGTTACATTTACACCGTCACCGCGCACGCGATTTTACGGAAATATTATCGCAATTTTCGCGATCCCGGCACGCTAGAGTGGTTTCCTTATCTACCCCTTACTACACGCACATTGCACGCACGCCGCCCGTACTCGGCTCTCGCTTTTGCACGTCATCGCGCTCGCCCGAAAACAATATCAATTCCGGACCCCTAACGGCAATATATCGCGTTCCTGGCGTTTCGCCCGATAAATTCCCGTCAGTATCCGCGCAACGGACAGCCGGTTTTTGCAAGGGGTTCGTCGTCGACGTCGTCATCACTATGCAAACGGCCGCGAATGTTTTGTCGGCGTCGTTATCCCTTTAAAATTGGAATACCTCGGTTTCTTACTCGGACCGCGGACGGAACCATTATTCCCCCCCCGTTTACCGACGTGCCAATCGTTGCCGCCGACCATCCCCAAACGTTCGCCCGGACGCCGTAATATATATATATATATATATTTGTGTACGCGCCGACGGTGCCGATACGACCGTACGGCGTCGTTATATTATTACCACCGCGGGGCCCGAATTTGTACACGCGCTACTACGAGTAATATTCCGAGTACGTACAGTACTATATAGTACGGCCCCGTGTTTCTTACGGACACATAGCACGGTGCCCCGTCAGGCGTGTACGAAAAATCCGAAACGTACGGTGGTCGTTCACGGATACAATGGTGGCACGTTGGTGCGTCGCCTGGACTTGGATTACGGGCGGCACGTCGATCGCCGGAGACGGAAACTCGCCTATATGACGACAACGCCCGGAACGGAGAAGAGTTGTGTGCGGTTATTGGGCTAATGCGTTACAATCGTATGGAAGTAGAGCGGTACAACGCGTGTACAATTTAATTTACGATTCTTCCAGTTATTTACGACTAATACGGACGCAACGACGAAAAAAATAGAAAATCCGACGACTCGTTCGGAATTTCTGAAAATTCGTTTTGGTCCGAAAAGAGTTAATAACGAAATAAAGTGTAACAATACACTCGAGTGTGTAAATATAACGTGTACGCGCGTAACAGCGGTACAATCGCGAAATATAAATAAATACGTTACTGGCCAATCGACTGGCGCGTGTATACGAACAGCTAATGTCGAATAGATAGCCATACGATAATTACAAAATACAAAGACCGTTCGGACCTATTCGAATTGTGTTATTCATTACTCGATCCGATGGCTATCGTGGGACATGCGTAACAACGAAGACTATTATTCGAGCCTGTATAGTATTCAAATAATCGACAACATTTCGCTATTCGAGAGCGACACGCGAAAAGTTTACGAAAAATCGCGAAACAGCCGTGGTTTCGACGCATGAACGACGACGAACGGGCGGAAAAATTCGTCTACATAAATCGCGACAATCGTTTTATTTAACACGTTTATTTCTAAACATGGCTTATTGAAATATTAATATTATTTATCAATAATATTAATATTTCTATAAGCCATGTTATTATCATTATCATACGTACGTGCGATAACGTAACGAAACGGCAAGCAGCGGTAATCACGGGAGACGTTTCGTTAAAACAAATACTGGTGACGTTTGACGTTTATTTTCGGTCGAACAGACGTGGACGAAATATCGCTCGTCATACAACCGAAATCTTTCGTGCGAACAGTTACCAAACGTGTGTTCGATCTCGTACGTGGCTTCATTGGGATGCCACCCATGTTACGGAAATCACGAATCAACGGCAAATCGTCGTCGATAACGGATAGCGACGACGGACAACCGGCCGCGAAAAAACGGCGTTTGTCGAACGAGGCGACTCATGCGCCGGTGAATATCACCGCAACTTGCTCGCCAAGAACTAGTAAACGAAGAGTTGAAAACGCACGTAAGGCCTTAATCTATAATGTAATTGAACTTACTAGGCCAAGATGGAGCTAGTAGGTTAGTGACGAATACGGTCGCGGACGTTGCGCGTAACGTAAATAGAAAATTTGAAGTGAGCAATTCGAGGGACACGCCGGGAACATCAGCTATATTCACCAATCGTGTGTCCAATCTCGTTCGCAAAATCGCTGGTACGCCCATCAAATTAAGGAAATCGCGAATTGACGGCGAATCATCGTCGTTAACGGATCGCGACGATGGACAACCGGCCGCGAAGAAACGGCGTTTGTCGAACGAGGCGACTCATGTGCCAGTGAATACCACCGTAACTTGCTCACCGAGAACTAGTAAACGGAGAGTTGTAAACGCGCGTAAAGCCTTAATCTATAATGTTATTGTATTTACTAAGTTCAGATGGACCGAATACGTTAGTGACGAATACGGACGTTGCGCGTAACGTAAATAGAAAACTCGAAACTAACAATTCGAGGGACACACGTCATGTACATTCCGAACAACCGGGAACGTCGGCTACAGTCGATTCGGTCATAATTCCGTCACAATTACCCGAAACGCTGACGACTTCTTCTCGTAACGATATGGAAAATCAATATACGATCAAAAAACCAATAACGATGAAACGCTGAATTTCAGGAATTAGTGAAAACAATGTACCAGAAACGGCAGCGAACGGACATCCTACCGACGATCAATTTAAAAGTACGCTAATCGATCCGGTTAATTGGTCGAATACGATCGAAACCGATAAACTACGTTCCATAACGTTTGTATAAATGAGATTAACAGGTCAAGCGACAATCGAATCGCCGGAAAAGTCGGACAAGGGGAAGAGTGGTTCACTTCGTGGCAAAAGAAAAATTGTAAAACTTATTCGGCATCGGTAAGACGCGGACGATACACACGACGTTTTCATTTCCGACGAATCATGCCGCGGATGCGTTCATTTGTTCTCGACAGTAGCTTCGATATTTTCCGGCGGACACGCTTAATTTAAAAATCATAAATGTTTCGCTTCTTTTCTAAATCAAATGTTATGCTACGGTTCGGTTTGATTCGTGTCGTATTGAAATTACGGCGTTTGTTTGTGGATTTATCTAATCGGCGGTATTATTGTAAGGAATATTTCGTTTTTTTTTTTTTAAAATAAAAACATAGAATTATGATTGAACGACGTAAATAAACGAATTACCGAATTCTTACCGCCGTAATCTGTTACAAACACCTAAGTTACTAGGAGTCATGTTAGATAAAACATTTACCTTCAAAAGTAACTGCGTAAAAATCAAAATAAAAATCGCTACACGAAACAACCTAATAAGGAAATTAACCGGGACAACGTGGGTAGCTACCCCCTAATTACACAGCACTCGCTTTATGCTATTGAGCTAGAGAATATGCGTGCCCAGTACGTTGTAGATCGTGTCATTCAAAATGAGGTAGCTTTAAACGAAACGTACCGCTTAATGACTGGATGCTTGAAACCCACACCCGTACATTTGGTACAAGTTCTAGCTGGCGTTGCATCCCCTGATATTAGAAAAAGTGTGGGCCAGTGTTGCCCGAAAAACAACCCAAGCGAATGATGAAAGACACCCACTCCGTGGATACCGACCGGCCCCGATCAGACTATAATCGAGGAAATCCTTTCTGAAATCAACTACGGAGATCACAACATCACTTGAACACGAACGACGTCGATGATGGACAGCCTCGAACCAAACAAATAATTTCAAAATAAGGTCAACGGAATAACTTCCACCTGGAACGAATATATCGCATGTAGAACACGGAATAGGTTGAGGTGTTGCTCGAGCAAAGAGTAATCTACGTAAATACAACGCGGCAACCGTAGACTGCGGAGATGAACAAACGACATACACTAGTGTGCCCCCTAGTACTATGCGCACCTGACGATCTGATGAATGCAACATAATACACAAGTAGCCAATCGACGGAGTAGAAAAGGAGTATAACAAAACTATAGCCTGGACACGATATGAAGACCGCCGTAATTTAAAAGACTATTTTCGAAGTTTACAGGCTGCTCTGTAACAATACGCGTGCACGTTGTATCAACGGTTAACAATATCGGTCGGTATTTATAATCGTTTCCCTTGTACGTTTTGGTTATCTTTTTACAAAGACGAACCGAATCCCTAGGAATACTATTGTATTCGGTTATATTTCAACGTACGTAATAAAGAATGTGACTAAGACGGTAATGTTAATTACTTTGATAGCGTCAGATTCGTCGTTAGGTTTTCGCGTTAACGCGTAAAATGTATAAATCGTCAAATCATTATACGTAGAGATTGTACTGCCCACGTGAGTGTCTGAAATTCACGTGCACCTCAAACCACTACGACGTGAATAGCTCTCGGTGTACACGTTTACTGTACGCGGTTTCCACGACCTATGGAAACTGTATAAACAGTTCACGTGTACAAATCTGTAGGCCGAAAGCCGCGATCGTTTTTAGATCGGAATCGACAAACGTCTTATAAAAACGGCGTCTAGGATCGTTCGCGTCGTCGGACACGTGTCGCCCGCGTTTAATTTCGTCACGTTGAAAAGTCCGTATTATTATCGCTCCCGACCACCACTCGACGGGGCTAATTAAATACGTTCGTATATTTCCGAGCGCCGGCGACAAAGCACGTATGAATCCGAAAATGAAAATTAAACGACGACACCTAAATCGTAATAACGATATTGATATCGCCTGTTTTTAAACAGTTTGTAGGTCAATTATTTTTAATAACAACGTCTAAACCTCCAGTTATTATTATTATTACACCGACGTAAACGAAATAATAGCTTGGACGATCGTTTACGCGACGCGACAAGTTTGGCGAAACAAGCGCGCGTTCCTTTATTAATATATCGTATAAATGTAAATTATCCGGCCGTTGCCGCGCAAGTTATTACGCTCGGACGCCGAAAACGACGTGCCTTTCGGACATACTAAGAAACGTTATTTTTTAATTTCCGATATTGTTAACGAAACTATCGATTTTCAAATTACGTTTGTATTGTCCGACTCTGTTGTTCAATACTATGCGCGTAGTACTTCGCGTTATCGTACGGAATACAATTTTTACGAAATCGAACGAAAAATTGCCGGCAAATACGTTACGGGAAACGTGTTTCGATAGTAATCTCATTCGTCGTCGGGGGCCCGTTTTGGTCCAAATCAAACGACCGGTACTTGTAATCTAGTCCCGGCGGAAAGCGGATAGTGCGGCGAGACTAATTTTACTTTCGGAAACAACGTCAATCGTTACTTTCGACGGTTCCAAAGAATACCTTTATCCGCCCGACGCGCCGTTAAATTTCCATTTTGTCACACGCCGCTGTCGTTGAATACGGCAATAGCGTTCGCGTTGAATATTAATATCCCCCTCAAACTTATATTATGTCGTCGCGATCATTCATTTTCCACGGCGTAAGTAGTTCCCTTTGACGGTACGCCTTGTTCGGGCGTCATACCAATTTCCGCCCTGGTGTCGCTAACCTATCCGCCGGCCGTTCGTTCCCGAAAAAATAACGCGCCGTCCTATAAACGAACCTCGGTTATCCACGTTCGTATTATCCAACACCGCCGCCACTAGCCACGTCCGTTCCTATTTCGTCACGGTCGGTAATTACGTTCCGTTCGTCGCCGTTAACGTACAACTTGGCGTGCACGCCGAGTGCGTTCGTGGCGACCATCGAGTTGGTCGATTTCGTCGTACCGGCCGCGCGGCCGACACGTCCCGGGACAAGTTTCAAGACCAGCACGGTAAGACTGCCGCCGCAATCCGTTTCCGTGCCCCACGGCGCAAACGTTTTATTACGATTAGTATGTCCGCGGGTATCGTAATTATATTAACTAATTACGTTTCGACGTAATTTTCTATAATAACATATTCAAATGTATTTTAATACATTTTTGGAATACCGACCATACTTAAATAAACTATCATAAACGAATATGATATTGTAAATAGACGCCGATTAACGATAACCACAGAATAAACGCGTTCCGTTTATATAAAAATGATTACGCGACAACATATATCACGCTAACGGGCACAAATCAAACGAACACGTGTCCCGTATTGAGCGTACGGACAATGATCGGAAAACAACAAACTCGATTATTACAATCGCCGTATAAATAGCATAGGCAAAACACGCAGATTTCGACGACTTTTGTAATATGAGCCGGCCGATACGTCGCGATAATTTGACCGGACAACTCCGCTGTAAAAAACAAAAATTATGACCACCAGTCAGACGGTACAGCGAGTCCATAGAACACCGGATGACGTGTGTTTCCTCATAGGGACGGACAATTCTGGTCTTCAACAGAGACCAACATTCAATCAGGTAGCAGCGAAGTCGGTATTCCGAGGACCAACGGCTGTTCCGGGATTTCTGCGTTTCGACTCGTTTTTAATCGTGCGTAGTTTTGCGTATGTGGCAAGTGCCAACCTATCAATCTTCCACGTATTTCTTTTTACCTTTTGAACGCGTTCGAATCGACAAGACCGGCAAGTGATTTGGTATTGACGACAATATTCCTACATAATTATCGAACTCCCGAACAAATCTACCTAATAGGACTCATTGAAGCACACCCCCTCACACTCGTACCTTCCTTCTCTATTCGTTTCTACATTTTTTTTTTTTTTGAATTATTACGATAAAAGTATCAGTTATTCGACTTGATTGTCATTATTGCGCGTAAAATTGAACGCGGATTGAATAAAAATAAGACGAAAATTACGACCATAACGGAACACGGCCGAAGTTTGGGACATTTAGGTGACGTGTGTAGGTAATTTTTTTAATAGTATTCGCCACAAGAGCGCCGTTTATTCGGATTTGTTACGTTCGTTTAATCTTAATTCTCACCGTTATTAATTTATTTATAATAGAAAAGAAACGCGGAAACTAAGAAAAAAGAAACCGAGCGACAAAATATAAAAATAATGGCGTAAACGCGCCATTAATAAACGATAAAAAAATCCCATTTAGGCTAACGGTTCGGTGTTTTTGGTGACATATCATTAATTAAAAGTTACCAAATTTATTATTAAATTTTCTTCCTTCTCGCTTCTTCCGGTTCTCTCTCGTTCTAAACCTTTATAGATCTCGATCCCGGGCCATTCGTTCGCTCACACCAGCCACCTTCGTATCATTCCTGTGTCCTATTTACCGATCTCCCGCTTGGTCTTTTTCGTCCTCTCTTCCGATCTACGCGTTATTTCGGTCATAATTCTTATTTCCTCTGGCTCAACTCTCCTCTTAACCCGAACCACCTCGGATTATTCTCCGTAATTCTTCTTTTCGCAATCGACACTTACGCTACCCACATTACGTACGGAAATTTGCTTTTATCTTTCCTCTACATATCCGTCGAAATATTATTGACGTTTAAAAAAAAACATATCGTTTTTTCTTAAATCGTCGCGACATTTTGGCGAACGTAAAAATAGAAATTCGCCTCGTCCTTCAAATCCCGGGCCCGTAGTGGCGTTACTAAATATTTGTCGATGGGTCGAAAGTAGCTCATTCCCTAATGACCGTACGTACACACGCAATTATTCGTAAATAAAAAATAGTATTTGGGTATTTAATTCGTGAACGATACAACGGCGTACAAACGCGAGAGTTTGAACGGTAAAAAAGCGACGTGACCGAACGCGTAATTGTAATAATATACGCGGCATTTACGGTCGCCCAGAATCTATAATAGCCGCGAACGTTCGTAATCGAATTTCGTTTATTGGTTTATAAAGAAATTGTCGATTTTCGCGGCGAAGTTCGTTATATTCGTTTTGCCGCTCTCCGCGTATTGTTTACCTACGGCGAAAATGTTACGTCGTTATTATTTTGTACGACGACCGAAGCCGAATTTGGCGTGATTAAGCTCGTCGTCGTTTTACATTCGGAACACGCGCGTCCAGGGTGCATCCAATTTAAATGTATCGATCGGTCGAAACGTCGGTTCGTAAGAGATTGAAAGCCAGTCTCCAATTTCTCGCCATTGGCGTTGTGTGATTAACGACTCGGACCCTAGGGGGGGAGCTCCACTAGCCATTTTCTCCGTGATAAATGTTTCGACTTTTCGCGGACCATATTACCGAATATTCGGTTTCCCGAAACAACGTTCCGCGGAAGTAATAATAACAATTACGATAGCTCGAAGGAAATACATTTATTCGTATTGACAATACGTTTCGGTCGATATTCGACAATTTTTTATTCCCGATAAAATATATATTTCCGGGAACTTTCTTCCCTAGTCGTTTATACGCAACAACAATCGAATCGTTTATTCGTTCGCGGCGGCTTATTTGTTTTTCATATTTCGTTTCTTATTTTTAGTCGAGCGGCGATTTAAAAAAAAACAAAACAAACTCGAGCGATAAATTTAAATTGTATAATTTAGGTTTCTCGGTCGCCGAGAAATATGCAAAAAATACCTGTTCGTGTCGATCGTGAAAAAATTGTTTTTAAATTTTACATATTTAAACGGGTCGTGATTGTATTCATATATATATATACATAAACGTAATTACGTAATATTTTCAACGTTATTATTGTTCGGTCCCCAGTGTGCGTCGACATTAACGCTACGTCGTTAAACGAATTGTTTTCTTTCTATTATTATTTTTGTTTTCACCGGTGACTCCGAGGCGTCCAGTTAGTGAATTAATATCGCGCGTCCCTAGAATAAAGTATTTCCAAATCTCAACAGACGTATAATCATTATTATTATTCCAATGGTTCGCTGTGGTTTTTTTGGTTTGTTTCACGTAAGATAAATTATGCGATCGTGGCGAACCGCCGGTGTTTCGAACGCGGTACAATTGGGTTACTTAGATAGAGACTTAAGTGTAGTCATTTTCGATTCGAGAGGAACGATAAATTATCGGGACGTAACGCGCATTTGGCCGCGACCGCGTAAAAGGCGAACCTTTTTCCGGCGCGAAAATTGCTCACCGTTTTGGGCGATTTTTTTTGTAGAAACATATTTTAGGCCCGTCGAACGTTTTCCATATTTTTTTCGTCGAATTTTTCTATAAAATTTTCACACGTATACTATACACGTTTTCAAGGCAACACGTAGCGACTATACTTGCAGTTTACGTTCGACGTTCTGACGCACATTATCGCGACAAACATTATTTTGTTCATTTCCCGGGAATATTTTCTCGATACTCTACCGAGTGAAAATACTAATCGTTTTCCGGATTTCGTTTTGGTTCGCACTCAGTTTTATTCGTTACGTCCGAATATTCGATCGAATCGTCGATGTCTCGTCATGAATTCAAACGGAATCAAATACGAAACGTTACGCGATCGACAAGTTGTTTAAATTCGATTATATAAACGAAACTCGGAGCTAACGTAAATCTAAGGAGCTTTTTTTTTAATCGGAATTCTTATATAGAGGGGTCGCGATTAATGTTCCAATACGAATGTCCAATATTGAAAATTATTCGATTCGAAAACGACATTTACGCTAGCGTTACAAATTTAGGTATCCAATACGTTCTACGCGTTTTTAATAACAACGTAGGTATAAGAAAAAACAACGTAACTCGACGAAAACGCGTTTTGTAGAATTATTCGGAACGTTCGTCGTAACTCCCCACTCGTAGTTTCGGCACGATCGTGTGAATATAATGCCCGAAAGTGTAACGGGTGTGTCGCAAACGTCGTTATTCCGGCGATGTTATGTTTGTCATACGCGAGATTTCAGGTACGAGTGAGTTCCTTCGTATTCAACCGGTTTCGGCCTCGGGCTGACGGTTCCCCGGCTTAAGTCCTCGGCCGGGAGACAGTGACCGCGGTCGAATTACAAAAGGATCGTCGGACGAACGCGGCGGTAGACGTACCGGCAACGAACGGGAGAAGCGAGCGTGTTTGGCCGTACTACGAACGCGACAACGGCCCGAATAATTCGCGACGTTTCGTAAAACAAAAACGCCGTATTTGTCGAACAGTTCTCGTCGCACCCGGCGCGTGTTATCAAAGCGCGTGACCGCCACAACGGGTCCGTCCAAACGGAAATCGGCACGTCCGCGGCGATGATTTAACGGACCGTTACGTTTGACTATCGTCGACCGGGCGTTTGTCCGCGGACGGTTTTTATGATTTATCGGTATACTCACCCGTCCGCCCATCAACCCGCCCGTATTTATGCGTCAGGTAATGCCGAGGTCATATTGCGCCGGATAACTTGGCGGCACAGAGCACACAGGCGAACGTAACGTTTAAAAGCAATATTTACCGCGAACGTCACGTTTAAACGTTACGCGTTTCGGGTGTTCGGCGTGTCGTTATTATAATAATAATAATAACGACGGTCTCGTCCGTCCGTAACCGAACGCCGTTTGAATCCGCCCCGAGTCGCGTACGCGTACGTCGCGTACCCTCCTAATCACTAGACGTATCCCGAAAATCGCTCGCCGCCAACGTATATTGTTTTGAATATCGAGAATATTCGTACTTTTATTTTCCACGTCGTTTGCGCCGTCGCGTTACGAATATCGTTTTACGTTTTAACTCGGACGTTTCGAAAAAGTCCACTCGAATTATTATTCGAAAATGTAAGTACCGCGGCACGGTACGTGCCCGGACAATTTGAACCGGGCAAATAATACGGTCGGGATAGCGTGTGTTCGATTTGTTTACCGATTTCCAAACGTGCAGCCCTAAAATCGCGAAATAATAATAATAATTAACGGGTGTTAAAAAATTAAAACATCGTGGACGATAACGTTTTTGTTTTGGTTAAGGCATTTCGCTGAGCCGCAAAATTCCAAAACCCAATCGGTAATAATTATTGGCCAAAAGTCGGCTACGGTTTGTAGTCGGTCGGACGACTCCATCGGCTAACGCCGTTGTACGTTATACGAAAATCGAACACGAAGTTCGACGTTTTTGCGAAAAGTGTAGCGCGAAAAAATACCGATTGCTAGCGTGAATGCTAAGCTCACATATTCGGCCTTTGGCGATCGTGTTGACGGGATGATTGATTCCGCGCAGTGGAAATTTTGGATTCTCTAGTTATTAAACGTTCGGATAGAAAAATAATTTTTAATCGTTTTACGACGATACAAATTTTCTTAAGGCAAACAAACGACGATATAAGCGGTAGTTTCTTCACGCGATATAATAATTATTTTCTAAACGCGTTATATTTCACGTAAACATTTCGGCGTAATGCGTTTCGCTGATCGTACGTACAAAATGTTTTATTTTACCGACGTTTTCAATAATGTACGTACACGTTGATTCGGCCATTTTGGTGAAATCGTTTCTACCGTTCGCTATTTTATATATACCTAACGCGATTAAACGTCGAAATTGTTTTCGTGTGTATATATATATATATATATTTATATAACTATTATTTTGCGCGAGAAATTTCGAGCACTTCAAATAAGTACGAATATCCGTAGTAACGACTTTTTTATTTTAGATTTTTCGTGAGAAATATATTGGTTTTTCCGTTACGCGGTTTACCTCAAAAAACGTTTTTTTTTCCTCCCGGGAAAAAATAAGTCATTTTGAGCGTCAAAGTATTTGACGCAGAACCTTTAAAGATTAGCAATATAGCGACGACGGCATTTTAAAGAGATTCGATTTTACAATTGCTCGTATTTTTTTCGACGAGAATTTCTCTAAAACAAACGCGAACCTATGTTCGAAAACTAAGCAATTTGGTTTACCTAGGAACAAAGTTGTCTACAAACGGTATTCTGAATCGTGGACGTTAGATAATTGATCGAACGAATTTCATACGAGTTTCAAATAAGCTATCGAATCGATATTGAACAAAACACATAAACTAAAACGACAGAGAACCCTGGTGTTTTAAGTCGACGAATCGTTACTTTTCGAAAAATTAACGCAAACGCGTAATCGTCTTTACGAAGTTTCTATAAAAAAAAGCGTACGGAAATCCGCTCGTTCGCAACACATTTATTCGCTATGCGTCGAAATATTTAATCGCGCCAGTAACTACGTCCGTAACACTTAGTAGATAAGTAGCTGGAAATATTCGTTATTTCGCGATCGAGTTAGTGGAATAAATGTACGTTTATTTACGGGAAATAACGCTTTCGTCGAAATATTTTCATTATTTTCGGGAACGAAGAATCGCGCTCCTTAAAATTCAAAGAGCACTCCATACGCGACGTGCTAATATTTACTATAATTATAGGTATATTGTAGACCCGTAATCCAAATTCGCCTTTAACTATTCTGGTTTTACAATAAATCTATCGCACCAATCAATACTATATAACGCTCGAAATATACGTAGTTGTATCAATTATAATATGCTGTAGGTTTATAAAAAACCCAGTTGGATCGTCGGTAAAGTTATAAACATATAATACATAAATTTCAACGTGTTCGTATTATTCTTTTAAAAAAATAAAAAAAAAATACGAAAAACTTACATATATATATATATATATTAAAAAAATGAATAAGGAGACCTCATTTTTTACCGGAACATTAGTATAAATAAAAATGTGTTTCAACAATATTCAGCGTGTCTAAATTTTTGTCATTAAAACTTTTTCTGCGTAATACGTACCCACGTACAAATTCGGAAGAATAACAAGTAATCCAATTTAAAATGTGAAATAAACTTTGGATTTTGTTTAAACTTCAAGGTATTTAGTAATTGAATGGTTTTCTAGGTTTTTATATTATACGGTTCACGTTAAAATAGTCGGGTTTTTCGTATAAAAAAAATACACAAAGTAACGCGAATAAATTATAACAATATTCCTACGTCCGTTCATTCTATTTTCGTTTTAATTTCGATCGCTAAAGGTTAGGTTTTTAATTTCGATCGCGAAATTAGCGATAACGTTAGGTAAACAATACAATCAATAACAATTCGCTCGTGGAATTTACGTAATGTTTACGTCGCATGTAACGGTCGTGTTAAATTTACGTAAAAATCGCGTCGTGAAAACCGAATAGTCTTTATATTCCGACCGTATGTATAAAAGGTAGAATTAAGGTATTTCGACAAAAAAATATTTCTATAGTCCAGGATTTAATATAGCGTTATTTTATTATCGAATCGTATTAATTTTTTCGAAGGATAACATTTTCTGATATATATATGTTTTATTTTGTACGTATGTACTGTTTAACAATCTTGAAAACTTTTCGTACGAACTTTGTCAATTATAATTTTACGTTTAAAACGTACGTATACGTTGTTATATTGTCCGAGTAAAATACGTATATATATATATATATATATATATATATATTTATATACGATTAAAGTGTGTATTAAAGTATTTACGGTATTACGCACCGTCTTTTGGTAAAACAGAGAGAAGCGAAACTGAACAATTTTGTGGATCATTCTTAAAACAACTTTTAAGCATTTTTGCCGATAATGCCGACGCCAAAAGTTCGATACTTACGTATATACACACACACACACACACACACACATATATATGTTATGTATATATGCGTACTACACGTCTACTCCACCTTCTTTGGAAAGTTTTCCTTTACAGTATCGAACATTTTATTGGCCGGCGTATTGTTGGCAAATTAAGTGTGTTTTGGTGAATCCAAAGGAAAGAAAAAGATCTCGCGGAGAGAGGGCTTGTCATTACCAGCAGACACGGAAAACCCATTATAGATAAAATAATGCGTTTGACATGGTCCCCCTCCCCCACTCGCTGATCTTGGACCGTCGCTACGGTAGGTACGTGTTTTTGTGTACGCGCAAGATACGAAACGTAACGGATTACTTTGGTACGATAATAAAGGCACGCCATTCGCATGCCCGTACGGGATTGTTGCTGTCCGTGAGTATGATTTTAATATCGAATATAGTTACAGGTACGCGCGTGTTGGATATCGGCGCAAATAGTGGTGCACACCCGTCAACGAGATATTTTCGCCGAGGACATTCGACGTGTCACGTACGTTCGTCGTGCTCGTTAAACGTCGACCAATGAATAATAACGATAACGGAATACGTTTCGCGAATTATAAAAAAAAACGAAACGTACAAGCAATCGGCGAGTAAAACGATATCGGATGAACGTCGAGCGGACGACGATTAACGATATTTAATATAGCGGAACGTCGGCGCTGACGATATTTATATATTGTGTGTGTGTGTGTGTGTGTGTATATTGGGAAATTCGTTTGAAAATTTGATTTCGGCGTGAATACGTTTTCGGTCTCAAATATGAATTCGCGCCAGGCAAATAACGACGCCGCTGAAGCGAATAAATTCGTAGAGACGAATAATAACAATGTTCACAGCAGAAAATCACATCGTAAACAGACGCGCGAACCGAAGAAACGATCGAGTATATGACATCTAAACGTGTTTAAAAAAACAGTTCTCGCTTAAAAACGAAGGACGAGTAAAAGAATGAACGAAACACCATTGCCCGCGGTATTCGCTAAACGACTTGTATATACGTATTTTATTATTATTATCGATAAATCGTTAATTTAACCATCGTTATGTTTCGTAGTTTAGTTTTTTCCGAATAAACCGTACAAGGACGAACGAAAATTCTTTTCGCTACGGTTACACTCGAGACTATAAATAATACCGATATGAAATAAATACACAATTTTCAACTCACAGAATGCTATATTATATTCCATTCTACGGTATAAAAATCAAAGCGAATCCAATCGTATCCGGATATCGCACTTCAAATATCACCGACACCTAGCTTCCATCAACACGAAAAAACGACGGCCGTCCTTTTAAAACGATCGAATGGGTTGCGTTATATTTCAAACGGTAATATTCTGGACTGGAAAACCACCGCAGTGCTCCCATTCGCGCGATCCATATATCGTTAGTCCCTGTTATTCGCTGTCGTACACTCAAAGGTAGGATATTGTCACGGTCTTTTAAAACGTTGACTATGTAAAAATCAAAGCCAAGCGCCACTGACGGATGATTTATTCATCGTGTAAATCTTAATATTTGTATCCATATGTCGTTTACACTTATAGAGTTAGATTTTTTCGTGTAATTTATGTATTTCTTATCGTTAAAATTGTCTATATATATATATATTTCTGTTATTATAAAGTTTTACCCTGTACGACTGATAAACGATAAACGTTAAAACGTCAAACACGTTCAACAATCGAACCTCCCTCTGTCAAGGTCGAATACACGTTCGTGTTCCGAAGTATTTAGCTTCGGGTTAACGTTTATGTCATTTTGAATAACTGTTACAATGACTCTTTGATTTATCGGAATTACGTATATACGTATATTGTTCTTTTTTGAACGATAAATATCGAAATGGAATCATTTTCGTACTAGAAACGACGTATGTATTTACTCAAATCAATAAACACAAGAGAAAATATGTTCATCGAAACAAATTTTTCTTTTATAAAAACCTCTGTTTTAGTTTTGTATTGATTGCGCAAATATAACGGCGACCGTATACATACACGTATAGAAATACTAACCCATGTTTTTGGTGTACCAATTTAGAACGATTTGCGTACTTGACAGGACGGACAATGGTCATTTTAAATTACTTTTAATTGTTAAACCCTCGTAGAACATCTGTAAACTTAGTTTTAACGTTGGGTTAATTAAGGGTTAAACGCGAATTGACGTATTCGCTTAATTTGGACGATTAATTTATTCGATTTAATCAAGATTTTTAAGTATTTAAACGATGTAGACATAAATTAAAAACGAAATATCCGTCTCTATATAAAATTAGAATTTTTAAATAAGTTTTAAACACGGAAAAAGAGAAAATTCAATTCTAAACGCGACGGTTGTTTAAATAATAAAAAAATTATCGATAATTTAAAATATTTCGAAAATCAACCAACGTCGTATTAATACGACTATGTTTTTGGAAAAAAATGTGTTCTATCAAAACGGAAAACGAAAAAAATCATTCAATTAATACGTTTTTTCGTGTCATTTTTCTCGTGCGGTCGATTCTCGCGTACATTCTTTTCATACGATTTCCTTACCGGGTTGCCGAAATTAACGAAAACGAATTGTTACAAAATCGCTTTTAGCGCGCTATGTCTGTACAAATAGTTCGTTAAACGAGTTTAGGGACGATTCCTTCTCATCACGGAGTTTTTAATTACGATCTTTTTCTTTTATTTCGTTCATCCGACGTAGTAAAATTATTATAATTATTCCACTTTACTTGTATAACCCTTAGCACGAACCATCGTTCGATTTAAAAGGTCGACGTTACGCGTGCGAATGGGCTAGTAAAAATTACGAATATTTTGTATCGTCTTGTCTCAATACGCACTGCGTATAGCCTATTCAACTGTTCCAGCGAGAAAAATGTCGTTAATTAAATCGCCCGAAATTAAAATTAATTTCGTCGTTTATCTAATGGAATCTCTTTTAATATAGAAATATTATGTTTATTGTGTGAAATATTACGTTCCCCCTGAAAGTGTATACTACGTATCGTGGAACGAAATGCGTTCTGTACCGGAAATTCGACAGATTTCGTGGAGGATATTGTGGCCACGTCAGGTACGAAAACCCTTTTTGTTATACGGTATCGGCAATATCCTCACTGGATCGGAATGCCTGAAGGCAGTACTTCGGACCAGTGAGTCGCCATCGTTTATTGAAAAAATTTATAAAAAGTTTTACAATACGATCATCCTTAAGAGTAGGCGAGCAACGCGAGCTATCCCCAAGTTGTTTTACCTCGTCCCCCCGTACAGCGAATCTAATTAACAATAATCCTTAAGAACTACCGCTTCTTAAAAACTATCACGTGATCGGTGGGCGGTGACAAGACAATACCCCGCCACGGGGCAACCATTTACATCTTCCACGCTAATTAAAAATAAAAATAATCTTTTCTTTCCCGATATAGCGGTCTAGCCGCTACCTCCTGCTGTGGCCACGACGGCGCAACGGAGCTGTCACGCCAAGTGCCTGCCTGTACCAGGTACGAAAACCCTAATCTCGGATCCACGAAAAACGATAATAATACCGAGCTCGAATATAACTGTTTATGAAATATGTTTTCTCGAACATTCGACGTACGCTCACGTTCGTTTTTGACGATATTTGGGACTTGGCGGCGCACGTTTATCGAACGTCGTCGGTGTTACGATGTTTTTACGAGACATTGTGAACAATATGCGCGGACGACGAGGTTTCCCGGCGGATTCATTTTCCACCTTCGTTTATTCGGATTCCACGCAATCGAATACAGAGACGAAAATCGATTACGCATAGTGCCGTTAACGACTAGCTGACGAACGTCAGTTCAACTATACATTTTCGCGTACGGAACTCGTGAAACTGAACTCCATTCCATTTAGAGAATATTCGTTCGTGTTCTTACGTATTTATTGATAATAGGGAGCTCGCGCGGCGTGTCATTATGTACGGTGCGTTCGATTCTATATGTGTAGATTTTCGATTGAAAACCTCGGATTGGCGCGCATTCGCGCAATCATTTTCGGATATGGCGAACGGCGGCGTATAATATCGACTACGGGGTGGGGTGGGAAGACCGAGAAATCGTACCCGTTTATTTATTTACGGATTTCAATAATTTTCGTTTATTAAAAAAATAGGGATCGTCGAATAAACGGGGTAAAAAAAAAAACAAAAAATAAACGCGAAACGGGAGTATTCGAAAATTGGTGAACGATAAAAGCGCGAACGGACGCTAAATATTGGTATTATCGCGGAAAACTGTAGTAACGACGTTGTATTTATTAAATTCATATTAAACCTTGTTATTGCGATCGTATCCGAGCAATGTTTATATTAAAATTCTCGACGGTATAAAATTACGCGCGCTGTGTACGTACGTCCAGCAGTATACGTCTAAAACGTATATTTTGATTACGGTAAAATATAATTGTAAATCACGGTTTGTTGTTCGCTACGAAGAGTTTTATTTATAGTAAGTATTTCAAGGAAAATATCCTAAGTATTTATTCGTAACGTTTTTCAAAAATATTTTACATAAATACGAACTCTATGCGATAGATTTGTTTACATTGAGTGTATTTGCTCCATCCGGCGTTTGAAAGAAATTCATTTATTCGAAGGAACTATTCAACGTGAACAGCGCGAACAAAAAGCAGTACGTATTGTTGAAAATATTCGTTTATAAATATTATTGTATTTGTGTGCGTATTTTATTGACCGTTTTCGTATAATATTGTTACGGTTGCCGCCGTCGTCGCGAGAATTGTTTTTTTTTTTCCCCCATAAAACGGAGTGCGCGTGTATTAGAAACAACAAGGCGTGGTGGCGACGGCGGAGAATCTGCGCGGCGAAAGTTCGCGATAAATACGTCCGCGACGTGGAAGGGACGCGAAAATACAAAAACGAATTCCCAACGGCGATGTTTTACGCGCGCGTCAATAATCGTAATTACACTTCGCTGTCGTTATACGATCTATGGGCGTGAGAAATAATAAAACTATCAAACGGTTTTCAAATTTTGAGACTACCGGGAACGGCGATTTATTAAGCTCGACGTTCCGGGGGATTTTTCGCGTAGCGCATTCGCGTGAACCGTAAACGGCCGTAGTTCGCGCTACCGTACCGTAATGGTACGCGAACGCACACCGACGGGGGCTTAACAGCCCTTAGTTACCGTCCCGGATATATACGAGAACGTGAAATTATCACCGCCTACGCGCGGCGCGTTAAAAACGTCGAAAAAGACCGAAATTCGTATCCCGAGTTCTATATTAAAACCACATTCCCGTCCCTCTGGATTCCAATTTCGTCCTAGGCTCTACGAAAATCGCGCGCCGCGACTTTTAAAAATTACGTATATCGTTTAGCTTATCCCGGCGGGATGCACGAGAGAAAGTAATTTTTATACGGCGGCTTCGTGTAGACTGTACGACAAATTCGAATTCGTTTCCTACGACCGTGTAGAATTTACGAATTTCGCCGCTTCTTAAAATTTTTATATATATATCGTTTTTTTTTCTTTGCACGACTCCGGGCGTATTAACCATACGATATTATGCACATTTCGTTCACGCTTTAGGAACGCGAAATAAAAAAAAAGTTTAGTATATTTCGACGTCGAATAACTTATTTTCCGATGTTGCTAACAGTTTCTACCCCAAAAAAAATGCGCGGGGGCACATATGAGAAAAAATACAAGACAAACAAGTCGAGCCGACCGCCGCCGTGGCGAATTCATTATTTTATCGCCGTTTTAATATATTTGGCGATTGTACCGAACGTACACTATACGCCGCCCGTTTTTATACGGACCTAGGTTTTGACGATCAATAGCAAAATATTACGGTCGCCTACCGATTACGACGCTATAACATAGCGCAATAATAAATGCGCCGAATATACGTGAAAATACTACAAGCCCATTAGCGAATTTCGCGAAATTGATCAATTTTCGTTTACCGATTTATGGTAAAAATCGTCCAAATACCCGTTTCTCGCCACGTACCCAAAGGCGGAACACGTAACCAAAGGTCGATGGTCGGGCGCGTGAACGTTTAACCGCGTGTACGAGAGTTGAAAAGGTCGGGCAATTACAGTCGGCCGTCGGTTTCTTCGTTTATTCAGATCGGGTGCGAACGTTTTAGCTACCTAATTTAACCAGACGATAGCGACACGGTTCACACCCCGACGGTTACCATCATTTTGCCATATCCGCGCCACACCCACACGCACACCCGTCTCCAGTGATATGCACGTTTGTACACCTATATACAAGCACCTATTTGCGATGCTCGGACGAGGACCAAAAACACTTTGGTTCGTCATTTCGTTTGAAGTTCTGTTCCGAGAAGAGAACTCCGTACGTTTCCACCCCGTATTTGCATGTCGCCGCCGTTCGTTAAGATTTCTTTTATTACCTTCGGTTGCCCGTTTATTTGTCGAGAATCAATTCGCTCCGGGGCGAGGGGAGAGAAGCATTTTTCAATCGTCGAAAAACGTGTGGTTTCGCTTTTCTCGTCGTTTAAATCGTATATATATAAAAAAAACTAGTATATAGTAATCGAGAATTTACGCCTCACAAAACGTTCCGAAATAACGCGATACGCCGTTTTTAGTTTTCGAGCTTTTTCTTCCGTACCCGACGATATAATATATAATACGATTATATACGTTATTGGGAATGGCGTGTATATATATATATAGAAATAGAGAGAGAATACAATAAAATTTACGCTCTTTCGGACCTACCTCGCACACTCGAAAATATTAACGCGTTCGGCTTTAACGATTTCCGTTACGTTCGGCAGCGAATGGTTATGATTTCTACGGCGCTACCTTATGTAATAACGACGTAAAATCGTATTTGTGTCGAGCGACAATATTTCGCGGTTTTAAATCAGATTTCCGATATTGTCGCGGGCGTACCGTACGATACGACGTATTTCGGAATCGTACACGGATGGCCCACTCGGAAACGAGACCAGAACACCGCGCGTTCGTTTTACATGAACCACCCCACCTCGTATGAATTACCGTCAACATTGCGATCGCGTCATCGGAGTGCGAACATCGCGTAACGCACATACCACTGCGTTTTATGTACTCCGACGTAAAACTAAAACGTAATTTGAAACGAATTACTTGGGCCGTGTGTATACACCGGGCGAATACAATTTACGTCCGATATTCCGACTTACCGCTACTCAATACGCTTCCAAACGCGTTTCAAAAAACTCGTCACGTATTTCGAAATCGCGTATAAAAACAAAAACGTCGTCGATAAATCGATATTTATTATTTATAATACAATCGGGCGCGACGATCGAACGTCGTAAATTAACATTTTTATTGAAAGAATAAACAAAATGAAAAACTCGATTGTTATTGAGGACGGTACGTAAAATAAAACGGTCCGACGACCCTTTTTTCGGCTAATATAACGTAAGAACGTCGTCTCAACACGTCGAATCGTGTTTTCATTAACGCTCGCGCGGAAGATATTTGTGAATCGATCGTTCTTAGTAATTTTATACCTCGTTTTAAGTCTAATAATACTTTTTATTTTTACACGGGTATCAGTTAGGATTTCGTCTGGTGTACAACGAAAGGAATTTGTAAACGAAATTTGATCGAAAACGTAACGGAACGTTTTACCGACGGTAGATGTCGTCGCTAAACTAGCTGAAGGAATAGCGCACATTTACGAAGAAAATAAACCGCGGTTCCGTAATACAATTAACAATCAAACGATCGTAAGATTTCGTTTAATCCATTTTCGTTCAAAACCACCGATAGATCGGAAAATTTGAAATGTTCGCGAATTAAAAGAGCCCGTACATTTCGATAAATTCGGACGTATTTGTACGCGAGTAAAAATTAAATGTTCGTAATATGAATATTAATATTATACCTTACCTTACGAGACGACACGCGTAAACGTACCGAATATTCGTATTGATCTATTCATACAGTTGGGTGTGTGCGCGTGTTGCTACGTACGACTACAATACATTCTAATTGATCGAACAGCGCGGGCGATAAATTATATGTTCGATAAAACGAGGGATACGGGGACTCGCGCGTTTTCATAACAACTAAAGTTATTACGTCCCTAAATCCCATTTCAGTAAAATTTAACGAACAATTCGTCAACCGAACAGGGTTGATTATCTTAGTTTGGCGAGAAAGTTACGATTTGACCGAGAAAACCGTGACAACGATAACCCGAACTGGTTTTTCGGGCCTAGGCATAACCATTGTCGTTCGTTCATTACGAACTAATGGCGTCCTCGAAATACTTAGTTCATGGGACTCGTGTAGTAATTTCTCTGCGCGCTTCGGCCATTGTTCCAATGTATGCCATTAGATTCGCGACTTACCATTCGCTTAGATTCTTCGGAATAAGTGTAAACGTAAACTATACGAGTACGTTAATCGTGAAACATTCGCGTTCATTTCGATACGCGTCGCGCTACACTTGCCGTTATCGAGCCGAGTGGTTATTCACCACTTGTGGATGGAGGAACGACTAGTGTCAACACGAGGTACTCAACTATCGATAAACAATTTTCGGATAAACGAGATACGAACGGGTTAGATCGTATCGTAAATTTACGAACAATTCGTAATATAGATTTAACGAACGTATAATAAGTTCGGCGCCATATTTATGGACACGAGATATGACAGACCGGTATTTGAAAAACGGAAAATGTGTTGTATTTAACAATTTCCCTAAAATAATAATAATTTTAAATAACAATTTTCCTATAATATAGGAACGCGTTAAACCCGGTTTTATTTCGTCGTCGCGTACCAGGCATATTTCGGCCCCCGGACCGTCGTCGTCCTTCTTAATATTAAAAAAAATTCTAAACTGGAATATTTAAAGAAATTTATCGCGCGAAATTTACATAAACGTATACTCGAAAACACGATACGTATTTTAAACCGTATATGTATACATATTTCCGTTTATCGAAATAGATAGTTCGCTTAGAGTTTTTCGTTCGTTTAAAACCTTAACGGTTTTAGCGATCGTAACGCTTCGACAAAAATATTAATTAACGTAATTCCAGTGAATATTCTAAACACAACAGTTCCAACAGTATGATCCAAGGTGGTTAAGAATGAAGTCGTCGCTTTCCATTCGAAAATACGTTATTAACGAATTATAAAAAAAAACCGTCGAAATAATTACAATTATAATAACTCAAAAACAAAAAGAAAACAACTGGGAATTGGGGGGAAAAAATACTCGATTACCTCTATATGTAGGTGTTAGGTATGAATGTATCCCTAACACATTAGGGATGTGTTTAATTTTTAACGAGTTATTACGTAATTTGTTTTCGGGATTGTGAGTTCGAGAATTATTTAGGAATGTTATAATGCTAGGAATGATTAACTATCGAATCATTTACCTGTCCGGTTCTGTCGATTTGAACGGATTTAATAGGAAATACTTGTAAAGTTAACCGAGAAAAGTTTGGGACGGTGAGTTTGCTTATGCAACTTCACCGACAGTAAGAACGAGTCGAGACGCAGAAATCCTGGTACTGAGAACAGCCTTTGATCCCCGAAATACCAACTTCTGCAACTTGGTGACTCGTGCCGGGAGTGCGTGCACACTTTGGCGATGGTGTAATTTCTGTGTTTTATATCCGGGCCGTCCGGCCGTATTGTTGCGACGTGGTGGCCGGTTCGTATTCAATTTCATCAAAATCGGCGTATTGTGTCTCGCGTTTTTTGTATGTTGATTGTTTTATCGTTTTTTGATATTTTTCTATTTACTAAATAAGGAACACGCGTTCGTTTGATTCGCGCCCATTAGAGCGATATACATTTTTTTTTTATAGCCGCGTAATTATTGTAAACTTTTTGTATAAATAAAACGCGTTCATTTTGTGGTTATCGTGGCATTGCGACTCGGCCCCTTTATTTTCGCCCTATATGAGATTATTGTCGATATCTTATTAAAGTATGGTAGGTTTTCCGAAAGGTTCAAGTGTCGGTCTAACATTTGTTGAAGTGTCATTTTTCAATACATCATTACGTCAAATTACATCGAAATATGTTTATGTTATTATTTGCCACAATTACGGTATCCGTGAATATCATTGCACAATACAAGCGCGTCACAATACGTTTAAGTGGTTTTCTCTATGCCAATAAACGTCTACGATATTTTTTGGGTAGCGTAGACGTCGACATCGGCGTAAATAATAACGCGAGTAATAGAAAACGCGTGATCGATGAACAGGTGAAGGTGAAGCTAATGATGTGCGTTTGCCGTAATGAAGAACGGTAAGAGTTCGCAACAATTACAACGCTGACGTATATACGCGAATAAATAAAATTATACTTTGTATAAAGTAAATCATTCGAAAAACATTAAAATGTATAAAGTTTACGCGTTAATTACTATTATTATTATTGTTACGTTGTTTTAATTCCAAAAACGGCATTATCACAACGAAGTTTGATAATAAAGTTACATAAGTTATAACCGTTATAAGTTTGATAACAATTTTCCGGGAAATTCGATTTACTTAGTCCTTTATTAGTGTTTCCGGCCCCCCCAAAAAACAAAAAAACCTAGTAAGCCGCAGATATTGTAGATGTCGGCTCAAGTAGGACACGTAGACGGACATCTTGGAGATTATTTTGAATTTGGAAGCGACGATAAACCGTTGTGTTTGATAAACTATTGTCTAACAACGCGAGTAGGATTTTTAAATAAAAGAATTTCATAAATATTGTCGAAATATGATATATTGTCCAAAGCAAGTATATGGAAACGTTTATCGATTTTTTAATCGCAATTTTCTTAATGTTTTAGGAGTATTAAAAAATCGTAGAAATAAAAAAATCAAATAGATATAATTTGTCGCCGGAATGTAACGCATGTCGTGATCAACCGATCAACTTTACTCGAAAAATTGTTCACACACGAAATAACGAAAAAAACGCGTCGTCGTAAGCTTAATACGTTTTTCGCTTCACTCGGATTTTAATAACTATCAATTATAGAATTAAGATTTACAGCTATTATTTACGTTAAATTGAAACTTTTGTAAAAAGAAAAATACGAATATTATTGGATTATTCCGTTTAATTATTTTAAAGCGTTTAATGTGTTTAATTCTTTTAAAATTCTTTTTATTTATTCGCAATAGAAGTAATTCGATTTGATATATTTACGAATCGTAAACCGTTATATATAAAAATCGACAATCAGATTGTCTCAATTAATGTTCTGTAAGCGTAAAAATTGAAGCTTATTAAAAATTTCGCGGGACACAATACTTATAATATCGTCGATACAATTAATTCGTTAAAATTCGCCGATTACGCACACGGCACGTGCGTATGTTATTTGTATTACGAATATCCGACAAATTATGTTGAGCGTGTTAAAAAAAAAATTATCGATTGTTCTAATAGAATCGTTTTCGAAGGAAGAAAATAATTACTCGCGTGTCCTTATACGCGTGGTCAATTGATAAACGTATAGAACGCAATATTGAAATTACGCAAATTACTTCGTTCCGTAAAATGAACACGATTTACATGTTTTACAAATTATCGCTTTAAACGTTGAAACGACTTCACCGCATACTAAAACGTACGTTCTAATTTCCCTTATTTTCAAACGTGTAGCTCGCGTGTTTACATTATATATGATTCAATTTCTTCGACATGACTGTACGCTTTTCGAAAGCAGTTTAAAACGTCATTTTCGCTCGCGTATAAGGTCGTCGGTACAATTTTATACGGAACCGGTCACTTTTTTGTTGTACAATTCGTCGTGCTCGGTTGATATGTAAATAATTACGGTCAATCGGACGCTACACGCAGATTGCAACGACACGTACGCAATTATTTGTTTTGTACGCGCGTTTAATTCGTTCGCCGGCAGCGATAAAATCATCAAACGATTCCGCCCTGTTTACCGTCAAATATTTGAAATACGTTCGGTATATCGAAAAAAATGTTATCCGTGTGAACGTTCGGTTCGTTAATTAGCGAATAGAAAATGAACTTCGAAAGAGTTGTAGTTGGCAAATGACGACGTCATCTTCGATTTCGATATTCATATAACGCTCTTGCGAGTCACCAAATGCGGGCATAGTTAGGGCCGCAAATTTAACGCGCTCATACGTCGTAAGCGCGCGTTCGAAATAGACGAAAATTCGTAGCGTTTCGAAAAACCTGAACGATCGCCGGCGAATGGTTTAATTTCTACGATAAATTTTCGCGTTTCGAGATCAAAAATATGGCTTTTGTCAAAAGTAGCAGTTAGTCGTAAAGAAAGTTTTGGGACGCTCGAAACATTTTTTTTTTCAAAAGCCGGATAAAACGTCGTAAAATACAATTGGAACGAATACAATTTGAATATTTTGGTATACGATCCAAACTTTTTAACGACAAACACATATCTGACAACGCGTAATAAAATAATATGTTTCTTACAAATTCTCGGTCCTAGTTTTACTCGCTTGTTTAAGTATTTTTTTTTTTTAAAAAGACGATTTTGGGAGTAACTCGAGCATTGGAATTGTTAAGCAAACGTTAATTCTCCGGGCATAATGTTTTGTTGTGTTTTACGTTTCAAATATTATATATACATAGGTTTAAATGTGTCCAACACTACAGTCACTATTCGGACGCAAAAGGAAAACCTCAAATTGTAACGAAGCAAAATATACGCTAAACGTGTTATTTGAACCCGCCATTTAAATTGAGAATAAGATTTAATAATTTCGGAGATGACTTTAGGTTAGGTAACCGAACGACGAATAATGTTCACAAGTAGTTCGAAAATTGTATATTTACGACGAAAATTCGCGAATCACACAACGACGAATATTGACGATCGATGACAAAGACAATTACCACAATGAAGCAAACGTTGGGTTTTCCAGCGTGGTTAGAGTATATTTATTTATTTTTAAAGCCGAGTAACTTTTAAATTATTAATAATTAGTATTCGATGGAAGTAATTTTTTTTTTTGAATTGACGAACCGAATGGAATATATTTTACTTTTAATGAAATTCGTCGTTTTCATAGCGTAATATCGTTATTCTTATATATATATATATATATATATATATAAAAAACGGTCGTCCGAGAGAAGTATAATATCCGAATGAATGAATAGTTATTGGGTTTTGAAAAAAATATCTTCCTTGGCGATTTCTAAAATAGATATATATTTTTCAGCCACTCAGAAATCGGAATATCGCGATGATTATTAATAAAGTATTATCATTTCAAAATTATCCGACTCTCGTATTTTCCGTGCAACCGTCTGATGACTGTAGAGTATATAGTATTTATTTGACTTTTCGTCACATTTTATTCTATTTTCTTATTTTTTTACCGTTTTCGTTTGTTTGTTATGGAGATTCTTCGTTTCCTCAAAGTCAGTTCGTGTCGAAATATTACGAATAATTATATTCATCGGGACGATATATTATCGCCGTAATACAAAACGCTATAGAAATAATATGAACGATTATTATTATTTCCCGAGTTATAAAATTGTATTTACTTTTCAGCGATTTATTTTTATTATTATTATTTGTTATTTATTATTAAATTATCGAAATTTTTTACGCGGTGACTTTACGCGTATATGGAAACAACGTCGCGGACGAAAGGGAGAATAAAAATGATCGGCTATTATATACGAAATGTACGCGTTTAATTGTGAAATTTGTCAAGCGCGCGAAGAACTAAACATATAAAAAGACGATTAAAAATACATTTTTTCGTCGTTTCAAAAATGTGAAATAATAACGACAATAATAGTGTACGTGACGATTAAACGCGTCAACGGTCATAATTATACGTAGTTTTGACATTATCGTTTTACGTTCCACTTACGCGTCCTTCGAGTGGCGCATTATTATTTTACGGAACGAACGAATATCGTTTCAGACGCTTTTCACGCGTACATAAACACGCGACGTAGTTAACAATAATAACTGCGCGACGTTCAACATTTCCGTAAAAAAAAAAACACGAAAACTCCGCCGTAATACGTTAAAATCGGACGTATAAAACGAGCATTGAAATTATTCGATCAAATTATTTATTACTGTTATCGTTATTCGGTTATTTATTTACGACGATTTATGTATTTAAAAAACAAATAACGTACAATTTTGTTGTTTCGTGGTGTATGTAAGGGCACGCCTTGGCATAAATGTACACGCACTTTTAAATCGGACGAATTTTCTCCGTAACGACGTCCGATACGATTTATGTCCGGCTAACGGGCCTATATTGCCTAGACAAAATCATATGGCCATTTCTTGGTCAATTTAACTAGGCAGAACTATGTAAAATAATTCGAATCGCCGAACAACGTTCGACATTACGTCGATAATTCGAAAATATAAACTAGAACTTACAACTATCGGTTCGTTCCTCGCTTTTATACATTTTTGAATAAAATCGTTTAAAAAAAAAATACGTAGATAATACCCGGTATATGCGGTTTACACGGTATATATTTTATTTGAACGTATTACGGTTGATTACGAGATAACGCGTTTTTAGTAATACATTTTTCCATTTATTCGGGCGAGCTTTACGTGGCGGTATATCGATGACAATAAATTATTCGTTCGCTTTGTTTGTTCGTCATTGAACTGCAGCTTGGATTTATATTCCAATTAAATGTTTTAAAGTCAATTTACGTCTCACCGCACACTGAAATTTACGAAAATATTCCATAAAATAACGTTATTTAACGCTTATTTTGTCTTTCAAGTATTTTCTATTTTCGTTTTTTCACTATCGATTGAATCAAATCAGCCGCGGGTATAATAATAATAATTATTTATAATTTGGAAACCCGTGCCGTTAGAAACGTTTTAACAATATTTAATTTTACGACGAATTTCGTAACGGATCGAAAAAGTTTTTTGGCACGAGAACACAGTTCGTTCGATAAAACAACCTTCGGTCGTCCGTATTAATCCGCCGCGCGAAAAAGCGATAACGATATATTTATATATTTTCCGAAAAGACTTTCGATCCCTTTAAAATAGTTTCCGCCCGCGCGTTCTTTGATAACACGGTAATTGACGTGCGCTAAGTTAACTGCCGTCGAAATATTTGTGATTATTTGTAATTAACTTAAAAGAATTTATAACGTCACCGTTTGGAAATAACGGCCGATTTTTCGCCGAGCATCCGGCGCAACTCGTCAAAACGTCACGTCACGAACAAATTATTAAAACCCATTACCGGCGCTCAACAACCAAACACATCCAAACGCGGCGCTCCAGACAGGCAATTCCGCTACGGCCGCGCGCGCTCCGGGTACATATCGATTTGCAGACGGACGCGCGACGGTGGCGTCGGAACTTTGCACGTGAGCCGGCCCGAGGCCAACGAATGTTTACAGAAGGCGCTAAATAATAAATATGTTACCGTATTTTATATACGGGCCGCGCCGTATTAACCGTTACTAATAACGCGACATTCGATGGTCTCGAAAACGGGTCGGCGAACGTTGTGCGTTGTCAAACGGCGTTTTTGACCGTTTGGATCGTTTTCGTCGGGAAAAAACGCGCGAACGGACATGGTTACTTTCGGGCGTTTCGTCGAGGCGAAACGAATTTATTAGGGGCGAATAATTTGGGACGTTTTTATTCGCCGTACGCCCGTAGTTGTTCGCGCGATCCGTACGAGAATCGTGCGGAAATTTCCCGTATTGACCCGAGACACAGTCCGCGTTCGATTCGATGACTTGCCGATGACGTTACGACGGTCGGCCTTGACGAAAAGCACGCTTCGTCCGGCACCGAAACACGCCAGTCGCGTTCCCGTACAGTATTATCGCCGTCGTTTGGACACCGCAACGGCGGTGTAAGTATAACGCGATTACGTTTTCGGGCAATTTGATACGCGATAGCGCGTGGTATTCCGGTTCGTCGTTGTCGCGGCGATCTGTTTCGCGATAATTCGTATTTACGTACACCGACGTTCACCGGCCGGGGCGAAATTCGCGGCCGGTGAGATAAATCGCGGGCGAAATATCGCGAAATTATTAACGAACAGACGCGACGATGTTAGGGTTAATAATTGTACACAGCGGCTGGCTGAACGTAGACACGCTCGTTCGTCTCGAGGAATTCGGTGTACTGCGTGTGTACGGCCGTGTGCGCCGCTACACGAATACACGCCTCGTCGGAAACCGCGCTCGCGTTACCGTGTGGCACGCGTATACTTTACCGGCGGAAATTGCGTCGGATTTCGCGCGTATATTTAGATTAAAACGAAAGAGGAAAAAACCGCGGATTATACTTAGTCGATCCGTCGGCCTTATGTTCCCCGAATATTATTTCCATTGCGAGCGGAACGAGCGAATTTGGATTTGCCGGTCGTTTAACGTACGCGAGACCGTACCGTATTCGTTCATTTTCGTACGTTTTTCGGCTTCGTCTCGTTATATGTGTTACGATTAATTAATAATTAACGGTTAGTATTGCGGCAAACACGAAGCGGTTACAAATTGGTACGGTCGAGCTAAACACCGGAGGAATTTTTATTTTTACCGTTCAATTAAATTTCGTCGAATTAACCGCGAACGCTGACGGTTTAACGCGAAAATTGGTCGAATACGAGCGTAGTACACGTAAATCGGCGTTCGCTATGGTTTTATCCATTTTGTTTTTCGTTTTATCGGACCGAAGAAAAACTAAATTTTTCTTTTTTTCGATTAAAAACAAACGTCGTTATCCTCCATACGTACGGTGATGGCGTATGCCCGTTGGCGATTGTCGTACGGTCATTATGCGCAGTATTTATCATTAACTACCAACCGTGTGGGCGATAGTCACTAATATAACGAATATTTCGACGTAACTTAAAGATTTTGCACAATATCTACACGCGATACATTCGCGATAGACGCTATATTAATAAATGTCGGTTGGACGCGAGTCGATAATTTATTTCATTCGACGTAAATACGTAATTGAAACGTACGTTGGTGGTTTGAAGGATTTAAACGGATTACGAAACTAATGCTCTAATAGAAATATTAACGTGTAGAACGAAACGAGAGGTTTTTATTAGACTTTTTTTCTTTTTCTTTGGCATCGAAGTCGGTATAAGGACTCGGAAAGGATTTCATCGACTCGCCCGAAACGATCACAAGGTTCGTTTCAATTAAACGTACTGCGCATTCCGTTTTCCGCGGCGGAAAGCGAATTGTTATCGTTGCTTCTGTTTAGTTTTGGGCCACGGCATTTCGGGAGTCGTGTGATTTTCGAGCGAATAAACAAATAAAAACAAATTGTTCATACTAGTCGACGGAAATGCCCGGCGCGTGTAATTATAAATACGCTCGTTGGAAATAGGTAATCGTTTTTATATCACGACGAAGCATACTGCAAATTACGAATTAAGATAACACGAATCGAAATGTACAAATCGACCGCCTTAATCCGTCGTACGTATTACGTACTTAAGCGTACGTTAAATTCCAACGCTGTAATCGCGTTTCATTTATGGTTTCGTTACGCGTGCAGTTATTATCGGGTGTTAATTTTTTGTCGATTTCCAATATCCGTCGTTAGTGATTAATATTTCGAAATAAATTCGGTTTACGGATATATATATTTATTTCGATTTCGAACACCGATATTTGTATACGTTGATCGCGGCTTGGGTGCCGTTATCGACTTTAATATTCGTATCGATAAATTATTTGTTTCGACTTCCGGCTACTTGATTCGCGATTCGAAACAACGACGAGTTACTCGTGTACCGGAATCGGAATTTCAAAAAAAACGAACGAAATTTCGCGGCGTAACGTGCATAATTGTGACGTGTACGCGAGACACTACATTTCCGCGATAATATTTATCGCGTTTCTCCGCGTTGAACGAAGAAAAACGTTCGTAAAATTTCTTTTATCAACTTCGACAAAAGTATTCTATCGAAATTGCGTCGCGTTAATTAAAATTATCCGCGCGCCGATTCGCAAAAGGTCCCCACGTTATTGACTGACCGTTAACCGATTCGATAAACGTATTCGACTCGTGTTTGGATCGTGTACGAAACGCCAGAAATATTTTGGAGAAATAATAATATATATATATATATTAATGACGACGAATCGCGCGAATTAAACGCTAATTATAAAATAATTCGCCGTCGATCGTCGTATCGATAAAAGCGGATTTCTGTACAACGATCGAGTCGGCGGGTTCGATGGGTTCAAACTTTTCACGTTTTTTGCGCCATACTCTGTCGCGGTTTTTTTTTGTTTTTTTAGTATATTTCGACCTAAAAATATTTCGTTTAAAAAACACCCAATATATATCGCGTTCGGACTCGGATATCTGATATGTGGTCCGATGTGAACGCGCGACCCTCGTCGTTCCGATTCGATCGCAAAAACAATGTCATCCGATCTACGATATCGGTTCGCGCACGGCCCACGACGATTAACGTGTTATTGCGTTTCGTGGACGTCACACACGCCGCGTTGTCGGCTTATTCCGGCTATTATTATTATATGGGCCGGAACGACCGAAACCACAAGGGATTTGGTAGGGTAACGAGATTGTTGTTTTGTTAAGCATTTCGTCCATTGTACGCCCCGTAATCGCTTGTATAAATAGGTTTTCGCTTAAACCGCGCGCCAACAAGATTGCAGCGCGCGCGCGCCGAACCGCTCAGCACGCGTACGCGACGACGTCGGCTCCCCAATACGGTGGCGGTCCCGGTGGCGTACAAACGAGTTTTCGCGTAGGACCGTTGTCGTAGGTTACGCGCTTAAGACGGCCCGACGACTTTTACGCGTTACGTCAGTGGCCGATTCAGAGGGAAATCGGGGTGTGTGATGGGATGGCTGGCGCGCGTTACGTTATTTATAATCTAAGGATACGAACGTAGCCGAATTTTCATTCCGATATTTTATTAACGTTATTATTTTTTGCGTTTGGTGAAAATCGTCGACAATCACTGTTCTTGCGATTACCAATACACATTATTTCGTTTGGTAAATTCGAAACGTTTAGCGACATTTTTCACGGCGAGCGTGGCGAAAGTCATTCGGATTTACGGTCGATAACTACGATATGTCTTGTTACGCGTCGAGTGAACCGAAATTTCGTTCATTTTGACTTATAAAAAAGCGTCACGATCCACGGTGTCTATATATTTTACGAGCGTCGAGCGGATTATAATAAGAGACGTACTGCTGCGACGGTTCGTTGTGGAAACATTGAGACCGCCTTACGGGCGCGTGTAACATGCCGAACAACGTCACGGAATATCGGTATTAAAAAAATATCGCGTAACTTCGTCTATGAAAATGCGTAAAAATCTCTTGTATTTACCTCTATCGAAGTATTTCGAAAAAGCGTTTGTACAACCGTTTAAATCGTGAAATTCGTGACCACGACACGGGCGTCGAAATCAAAAAATAAAACGTCGGTGGTACGTTTACATTTTCTTTCGTAAACAGACAACGTGACAAGCGAAATCCGATATGAACAAAAGACCACTACGTGGAGTCTATATAGTCCCGTTCTTGTCGACACGCGCGCGCACTCGACTTAATTGTACTGAACGCGAGGTGCTCGGGCACATACAATTACGCGTATGGATGTCACGTAACTCGTTCACCCGGTTACTTTTAGTTACGAAAAATTTGTCAAATAATAATAATACGTAACCAGATTCGATTTTCGTCGAACTTACACTAATTTATATTAAAAAAAAATATGTACGAAACGCGAACGAAAGTTGCACGTTTTGGAATTTGTTCGAACTTTTTAATAAAGGTCTAATAAGCGTATAATAAAAAAAAACTTAATCACAAAGTCGCTAACTAACTCCACGTTTTATCTAAATATATATTTATCGAATACAAAGTCCTCGGGATTATACTCGTCGCGAATTATTTATAGATATTGTCCAAAGTAAGCGCGATTATTGAAATTTAGTAATTTATAAACGTATATTAAATTTACACGAATTATACGTTTAAATCCACGTAGTTTAAAATACGTACGTTTCGAATATAAATATGAGCGAATATATTTCGCGTATCTCGTGTCCGAACGCTATTTTGACTATTGGAAAGTCGCGTAATCGTATAAAATCGCCGTGCCTAGTACCCGTTCGTATTATTTCGAAACGAACCTAATTTAATTACCGCATTAAGGCGCCCATCTGGTCGTCGTCAATCGTTCAATATCGTATTATTATTATTATTATTTATAATTCCGTCGTTATTGTTAATTAAAAAATTAGTACGGTTCTCGATAATAAAAAACGCGACGATTTATCGAAACACGGTGTTACGTAATATTGTTATCGTTTTATTTTGACGTATCGACGAATTATGGAGCCGCGGAGCGTACGTTTTTTTTTCGCGCGACCGAATTAAATTGTTTATACGGTACCCGCCAAAGTACCTTTTAGTGACACCCGTAGTTAATCAATCAATTCAACGCGATATTATTTGAACTTTTTTAGGCGCTTCAACGTCGTTAAGAAATGTTTTTTTGTAATGTCTTTTGTAAACGTGCACGTAGTCGGAAAACCAGTCGCATTTAATCGAGTGGCTTTCCATCCGCCGCGGTAACGCGGAACTATTCATTAATATTCTTTTGTCTATTTTTCGCCGTAGCACGCGCAAATATCATTCGGTAGACGCGGTCCCGATTCGAATACTAATACGTCGTATTGTAATCCCGCCGCGGTGGAAAGTCTTCTGGCTCGCATTGAAAATGTCCACCCTCCCCATCGAGGCCCGAATTTCACGTACGTACGTTGATTCGAAACTTCGCCGCCTGCAATATAATTTCGTACCGTTGCGATGGAAATTTACGAACGTATTTCGCTGTAGACATTTACCGTTGATATAATGCGAAGTTCAACGCGCGTTTAACCGCCATAGTAATGTTGTACGCGAAACGCGGCGTGACGTTGAGATAATTTTTTTACCAAAAAAAAAAAATATCGAACAATTTAACGGACTATAGCGACATTCATTACGAATTCAAAAAACGAATCACTCGGGTAACGTAAAAACGAAATACTATTGTAACAAAAATATCGCGTTTTGTTAATTAAATGTGTTTTTGTATTTATACAAAATAAACGATTGTTTTCGTCCGGTTATTTACGGACTTGTATAAAACTGTTAACGTACTAGACGTTAAAACGATCAGGATTCACGAATATTTATGCGTTTATCGATTTACAAACTAATAATCGATTCGTTTTCGAAATCGGAATTAACTTACATGGCTTTTAAACGTTACAACTTTTACGCCCCAAGCGTTACACTTTAACGTTAAAAGTATGGAACAACTTTAATTCGCAAAGTGCAACGGAAAACAAATAATAAAAAATCTCCAATTGGATTCGTAGATGAAACGACTTAGATTTATAGTACGACGTAAGGAATCAGTCGAGTATTTTAAAACGATCTAATGAATTATTCAAGAGCCGCGAATGACATTAAATATTTGTAAATATTCGCCTTCATTTTAAATCGTCACGAAAATTATTTATACTTTAATAGCTACGATGTTTTATAGTGACTTTTGTCATTAAAAGGAATGTACGAATCGTACGAAACGTTTTTTTTTAACGACGAATACGACATTAGTTGTTTTGATCTGAAAATTGTGAAATATGATCGTATCATTTTTAATCGTTTCGAAATCAATTCGTCCAACGGATGTTTATAACTATAACAGTGAAAACTCGTCGAAATAATCGAAAATATTTTTGACGGTAACCAATGAAATAACTAAGATTTAATTATCGTTCGAACGTTATTAAATTCTAAACGAAAATGTTCATATTTCTTAATTACGCGCTTTTCGATAACAACCGAGGCAATTTCGTAAATGAACGCAGGATTTTAGTTTGAGTCGTTTATCAAAGTATTCAACTTTAAAATTTTTATTTTCCGTTTGTTTCTTGTATTTATCGACGTTTTCGATTGTTAGCCGTTTTCGTATTTTTAAGGTAATTGTTTACTCTTTCGCTGCTCCGCTTGAGAATTTTATCGTTCGTTTTTTAAAAATCGTGTATACACATTTTACATAATTCCTCGTAATTTTAATTTCGAATATTTTTAAGTATTTTACACGACCGTAAACGGTATAAAACGCATTACGAATTTATTATGTGAGGTGTTTAATTTAGGGAACGAACGCCAATTTTTCGAACTTCAATCGAGGAATATTAACTAAAAAAATACCGAACGTTTCGTCGTGTTTCTCGAGTTTTTTTAGATAAAATTTATCTTTCGTTGAATTTTAAACGCGTTTCGTCGTATTAATTATTTTTCGGGATATTCAGTGACGATACTAAGGATTATGGCACGGCAATTTCATATTATTAATCTGTTCCCGTTACGGGGGTGCCAACTAGCATTACGAAAACAAACGTCGTTCGACGTGACCCATCAAGATAGTGAATACGTTTTTAAACTATTGCAAATTTGTGAAACCAGTCGAACTGCGGACGCTTTTTTCTCTTTAGAAAGTGTGTGTGTGTGTGTGTTAGTGTGAGAAATTACGTATTTTCTCTAAGTCGACGTAGCAAAAATGTGTTAGTAACCCACGCGATAAACCGAACAAACTAAAACGGCGCCGCTCAAATAGCTGTGGACATTCTGGGCGCCTACTAAAAACTGCGACTATCAGACCGTGTAATTATAATACGCATATATATAAATATATGTTGTACCCTTCGGTGATAAATCGCGACCGTAATTTTTTTTCTTCTAAATTGACCACTACCATAGCTGTAATAGGTCATTTCCAGATGTTCCCGACCAATGTCCCGATATAAATTGTACGACGCTTGCCGGGTAGAAAGATGTGTAAAAATATACGCGTATTCAACAGCCCTTTATAATTTCCTGCACCCTTATTAGTCTCCGGGCGGTTAACGGCGTTTTTCAGATTGAAACAAACGGCAATATTTTCCTTACGGCCGCCCAGATTAATCCGTTTTCCGTATATTTTATAACAAACACGCGAATTCTGGGAATATAATGTTGTGTTTATAATTGAACTTAAATTATGCGCGAGTGTCACGGATAAAAGTAGGTTGATGTTTTTATTTTTGGAAAATTGAAATTTAAATTCGGGCGTGCGTTCAATTTATGTAACTTTTTTGAGGGGCTTTAATATATAAATAACAAAAAAAAAAAATGAAAATTCGCTTTGATAGATAATTGCGAGTTTTCGACTTCTATTAATTTACTTCTGTTAAAAATCTTTAGAAATTCGTTATTATTATCTTATAGACAGTTACAGGGATTGATTTCGAATTAGATTTTTACAACGTCGGTATAATTTTTTTAAATACTTTTTAACCGTCACATGGTTGGCTATATGTTAAGATTTAATTTTGAAAACGCGATTAATTTCGATACTATCTAGAAGACGTACTAATTTAAACATGCTAACTATAGTCGAAATGTTCCTAAAAATATCACGGAATTTCAGAAATTTCTAAAAAATGCGTGTTACTCCTACTTAAGACAACTTATTTTATTCACGACGTTTATCCGTCACGTTGTAATTGCTGACAAACGAATTCGGTATTTTTCGATTACGTTTAAATTAGTATGTTAAATTTTTTTTTATCTCTACAATAACGAGGGGGGAATTTTCGAAAATGCTTTTCAACTATATGTTGAATATTTTTAATTATACTTGTCATTTTTTTCGAGCTCTACTATTTATAATATTAAAAGGTATTATTAGTTTCGCTTCTTTATTTTAAAGGATTAAAATGGAATATGTATTCGTGTTTTCCATTTTTATAGACATTATAGGTTTAATGGATTTTCGTAAATGTTAAAAACGTTTAGAAATAATATTAAGAGTATACAATTTTTTTTTGTATATCGTATCTTTATTGAAATATTATATATAAATACACTTTAAAGTTCATTATAAGTACGATAATATCGCGTTCCGCGAAATATAATTTATATATATTCATTATTGAAAATGACGAATTCTATAAAACGGAAAAGTTTTTAAAACGTCTAATAAAACTGTTTTGGAAAAGTTTGTCTGGATTTGATAATTTACTTGTAATCGCGTTACCATTCATTGTAAAGTGTTTAATTCCGTCTGCAAAAGTTTTTCTTAAGTTCATTTGCCGGAAGCCAGATACTTTTATCTTTTTCTAGTACGTTTATTTACTTTAACTGAGTACTCAACAAAGTAATCTGATGGTGAATCTATCTATCGTGTTACGTACAAAGTTTAAACACGCGATGAAAGTACCTTAAATTATTTTAGTTACTCGTTCATAAATATTTAAAAATATTTATACCTTTAATATTAAAACGGCTCTAAAAATAACCACGTTTGGAGAACTCCAGCTCTCAGAAAGTTGTGAGACTTTGGCTTATACAATTTTACTCTGTAGACTAAAGAATAACAACGGTAGTTTTTCATCCATTTGCACATCTCCTACATCCTAATAAGTTATCGAAACCTCTTTATTTTTAACATTTTTCATTTATCCGTCATTTCTGACATATGTGTATGACGAATGGGATTTCGCAATTTTCATGAAAGTCACAGTCTCCGAATTTCGCCAGCTCACGGCGACTGATAATTTTAGGGCAATTTATTTCGTTTAAACTTAATGCCTTATTCAAATTCGTTAGTTATTTTGATTTTGGAACGAACAAAATTGATCTCTATCGTATCGATGTTAACTATGTGCCCTATACACTTACTTTTGTTTAATTCGTATAAGTACATTGATAACGAAATGGCCGCCGACGCCCTTCTCGATTCACGTAACGCTGGGGGGGGCGATTATCTGTGTATCGTTCCGAGTGTCGGATTTAACGTTTATTGTACAGAAATATAAAATCGTGTTCGTAATAAATAACGTTTCGTTACAGATTACGGTACGTTGGACGGTTCTCGTCCAGCCAAGTTTAAACGAAAAGATTTGAATAGTACTATTCGTACTTCATACTATAGGTCTTTAGAATATTATCGAGTGTAACATACACCAGTACAGCTTTGTTGAAATCTTTATGTTAATTTGTAGTAAAAAATTATTGAAATTTGGAACGGGCGTGTTGAAAAAAATTTATAACGCCTAAGAAGAACTTAGAAAATTGAAAAAATTAATTTCGAACAAATCTAATACACATTTGTTCATTTATCAATTTTATCGCCGTCGTATATTCTTATAAATTTGTTGACTAATCAAACTTCACGATTTAAGATAGTTTCATCAATTTCGCCACACTTTCCTCTACATTTTAATAAAAAATAAATTAATCGAGATTTCGCGTAGATATAAATGCAAATTTGACCTCCACTTTAACCTAGATGTATTCATACAGAAAAATCTTATCTATATTTAGATGTACATTTTGAAGCGTTTGTAGCCCACGCGGATCACCGCAGAAATTTTTTAAATTTATTTCGTAACTATTACTAAAAAACTACAAATGTAATTAGTTTCTAACAAAATCGTGAATTCGTAGATAAGTATATAGGTTGTCATTTTTTTTTATATATTTTAAGTGTTATAGTCGTAATCATATTATGGTAAAAACGTATTCGTCCGAAAAGTGAAAACCATCGATTTCCGAAATAGAAAATGGTAGACGATGATACTATAGGCGTGTTACTTTATTATCTGCCCATAAAACGGGCGACTATTAGAACATTTCTGCTGCGGTAGAAACGAACGAGCGTAGTTGTTTTTCAGAATTCGTCGGATATTTAACGAATCGCCGCGGCGTCGGCTAACGGATATATATATATATATATATTAGGAACGCAAATCCTGAAGAGGGGGTATTCGTCGGGGAAAAAACGGTGATTTCGGCGAGACCGAAGCGTTTGTATTCGCAACAACACCGGAATTCCGTATGATCGGTGTCGTTCGATCTTGACGACGATTCCACGTCATGGTGTCATCTAGCATTCCGAATTACGATATTACGTACATAGTACACTCGGCGAACACACATGGCGAAGTCATCGGGAGCGTCAAAGTTTTAATTATTATCGCCATTAATTAACGACAAACGGGAGGAAGAATTCGAAATTTGACTCCGGTGTCCCGGTAGCGCGCGCGTTGCATATTACGAAACGCGTTATATCATCCATTCGTGTTACGTCGTTCGCGGGTAAATAATTATTACGTAGCGGACACGAGCCGACGGTTAGAAATAATTTAAACAGCACTACCGGCCGTATTCCGATATTCGTCCGAAACACTTGGAGAAACGTACACGCGAATTTCGTTTTCGAATATTAATAATTATGAAATTAAAACGAAAAGAAAATAAGGCTGGGCGAATATTTTGTCGACGCGTTTTTATCGAATATATTTTGACGAAATTGAGTTGTAATTCTGTGGCTTCGAATGGTTTTTGGTTAAAAATCAAAACGATAATTATACCGACTGACGATAGTAACGATTTAAAATAATATTCGAGCGAAAAAGTAGTTTTACAAGAACTTGGAGCTTTTTAAATCGTCGGGGAAATATTTTAATCGAAATATAATATTCTCGTCTAAAGTAAAATGTTCGTCCGTTATTTTTGAAAGAAACGACGCGGGTAAAAATGATGCGTTCCGTATTAACGATTTTAGAATAAACGCGGGAAATTGTTTTTCTTTTTCGTATAAACCGTTCGATTAATAATATACCGTAATTTCGAAAAACGTCAAAAAAATATTACAAATACGGAGGGTTTTTGAATATTTTTTGGAGCGCCGAACATTAATTAACGCCATAAGTTTTCCAAAAAAGTTCAAAAATCTCCGAAATATAGACGCACGAAAGAAAATCGCGGTAGCGAACTATCCTACAACCATTTTTTAAACACCAATAATTACGATCGTCGTCGTACGATTGATCGAAGACATGCACGAAAAAACAATTTTTAATTTCTCTTTAAAAGAAAACACGAACGCTCGGAATCTTAATAAAATATTGCGATATTCTTCGTGTGTACGGCTTACACTGCGTGCTCGCGATAAATACAGACGGGAAACGTGATTTTCGGCGCTTAAACTATTTCCGTATTACGAGAAGAAAAAAACCTAATAATAATATTTCCACGACGTGTACGGGATATTATATAACCGAAATATTTCCTTAATAAAAATGTTACGGCGTTTCGCCGAGTCAAACCCGAGCCTCGGGAGAAGAAGGAAACAAACGTTTTTTATTTTTCAAAAATCCAACATTTTTCGTATTTAATACGTGTTGGCGAGTATATATATATATATATAATATCGAAAACCGAAAACTCTATTTTCATTCCTACGCATCTCATATTTATACATAAACGTTTCGGTGTTAATAACAATTTATCCAGTGGTCTATGATCGATCCGAAACGTGTTTCGGTTGAGTACATTTAGCGTAGATAACACGCGCCTAGGCAGTGCGCCCGCAGTCCATAAAAAAAAACGGATCGCCTTGTTATTTTACGTACGCCGTATTGTATTATTCGATATAGAACGATAATCGGGTGCGATTCAAAGAATATACGCTGACAATACGCCACCGTGATAAGGACTTAACACATTGTGAATCGAAACCGATTATATCGTCGTCGACTATAAAAAAATGGATAAATATGCCTATAGAGAACGGTAAACATTCACCCATCCCCCAACGAAGAAATAACGCGTTTCTTACGGTCTATCGTCAAATGATAGACTACACGGAGCGCAATTTATTTGTCGTCTCTTTTATTTATACGTTATTGTTACGTACACGGGAAAACGAAGACAAAAACGAATACGGCGTAAAAAGCGATCGGCCACGCGCGAAAAATGGCGACGCTATCGCGGTTTCTTGAGTTTCCCGGAGAAAATCGCGTGGACAAAGCGAACGTCCCAGACACAACTAGTCAGACGATTCGCGAATGGAGTAAACCGTAGTTATACGAGATCGATTTTATTCGAACACAATAGTTCCCGTTAATTTTACCGGGGGAATTATAAAGTTGACGAAACGCCAATGTCGCCGTCTATTGTCTCGTTACGGTCAGTCGACTAACGGTCGCCGTCGGTATGTGTGTGTTGTAATAACGAAATCGCGTTACAGTATATTTCGGTACGTATTCCGTCGCACAATGGAGTCGGTATGACCGAAATGAATGTAAATCGCGTAATACATTGGCCAGTTAACACACGCGAACATATGTATATGTATATATTACGTACACGTGTAGGTTAGTTAAATTCAAAGGGTTCGAACGATGTACTCTCAGCAAATAACATAATTATCATCAGAGCACGCGTCGTCGCCTCGTAAAACCCATTTGCGTTCATTAACCGCGTATATTTGTTATATTCGTAGGATGCTCTTCTGGTAAAAGTACGTGCTCGACACGGGTATCCAGTAACACGTTTTCGCCTATTATCGCAAAAGCTTCGGTGTTCGTACGCACCCTACGATAAATAATTCTCCTTTATTCGATATTTATCGGAATATCGAATTTTCGGTGTCGTTAAATCGTTATTCGCATATGTTTTACGATATCCGAATAAAATAATCGTTCGTCAATTAGTATTTATATATATTGGCCGCTCGCGATCGAACATCATATTGCCATAGCGTTCAGGAGCTGCTTGTGATTCTATGCGTATACGACATTCGTCTACGAGCGGTCAATACATTTTTCAATATCGACAATCATTACCGAAAATCGACGCAAACCGAGTATGGAGGACGTTACCGAGTAAGAATCGTAATAAGCAAAAGCGTACTAATGAAACCTAGACGGGACGTGTATATTTTTCGGAATTCAATTTTTCGAATATCGAACAATTGTAATTCCATCGTGCATTTAGCTATAAGTTATATGTATAAAGTTCGCCTTTTACACGGCGCATTGTTTTCTAACTCCGAGTTTGCGTAAATGTTTTAAATAAACGAACGCGTTTATCACCCCACCTTTCATTCTCTCACTCTCTCCCCCTCACTCCAATTTCCACCCTTTTTCTCACACGTTAATTAGACACTGACCAATAATTATGGTCGACTTACTTATTAGCTACACCCTTTCGAACACAAAGAACGTCAATGAGCTTCGGCTCGAAATTTAACTTTTACCCATTTACCGTTAAATTTGTACAAATACAACACCGATAGAATACAGCGACGGCTTTTGAACGGAATCCAATAGCCTTCCCACAACGAATTACTAATAAATAAGGATATTGCGTTTACGGTATTTTAACTTGTTCTTACCCCGAAAGTATAATGTTCGTTCGTATTTTAAATTTGGAATTGAACACAATTCTTACTCCACTTTTGCAAAGTAGGTTGGATTATAAAGACGACTTTGATTTTTGAGACTTAAGAATTTCGTAAAACGTATTCATCTACGCGGTTTTATATTAGAACAGTTAAATATAACTGCAAGTCACGTTTAGATTTTAAAAGATTAGAACAATTAGACTATATAGTTCGACATTTTTTTTTGTGTTTATACGTTATCCTTAAATTATTGCAAAGAAGCACTTAATAAAATTATTAAAGTAATGGCGCTATGATTCTAAAGCTTCTTTAAAATTGCACATTCGTATGACCTTCGTATACATATAATCACCACGTGTAAATGTACATCACGAATAATTGTATAAAAAAGCAAAACGTGTTACGGTTATGACTCCTGTCAAAAAAATGAATCCTAGTTTAAAATTCAAAAAATCATATTAATATTTAAATATAAACTTCGATTTTACAGGCATATCTAAAATTAATCGGATAAGATTAACTTAATCGGTCCCATACGATCACCAAATTAATCATTGCGGTGATAATTTATAAAATGTTCTCGTTAAACGAAACAAATAAATATCAAAATGTATATTTTGGTTATATAATATTCTGTTTTACATTCATAAAATCGTACGTTTCGTCCATCCGTTATCCTTTACATGTTCAACATTCTGTTGGACCCAATTTTTTAATAGATGAACATGTAATCGTTCACTAAAGCTAAATTATTGATCGTATAATTAATAGTCGTAAAATGGACGATTACGACGAATTAGAAGAAGGAGAAATAAGAGATGACGACAACTTGGAAGAAGGCGAGTTAGTGGATGACGACGGTCTAAAAAAGATATTGGACAATATATTGGACAACGAAGAGCCGAGAGAGAACAAAATAGCCAACATCGAAGAACTGGAAGCCTGGTGGGAAATGGTAAACTCTATTAAACGATAAAATAGATTATAAATATTACGTTAGGTTTTTTTATGTTTCGTAAAAATAAACGTTCGTTATTAGGCGGAACGACAAACGTATGATATACCGCCGTATAATCCGGTGAATAGGAACCGCGGTATATCAAATCGTAATTCGGGTGGTAAAAATTGGAAACCAAGGAACCAGCAACGTTGTCGGACGTGTAACCAGCGATTACCCAAAAACAAATCTCGTAAATTCTATCGAGCTGGCGATAACGAGCGGCCGTCCGAAAATTATAGACGCGTAAATACCTAATAATAGTCAAATATGTTTAAACAATATTTTATCTCGGGCTATATCGAATCGAACCAATAATTGGTTATTATTATTATTATTATTGTTAAAGCCAATTCGTCTACTAATTTTTATTTTTGTGTAAGACCATTTACGAACCATGTGTGTTAATTTTATTTCTTTTTGAAAAAAAAATTCCTAAAGTGTACGCGTTCCGTTTTAGTATTGTGAAAACGAACGACGTTATGACTCCAATCATCGGCAGAATAGGAATCAACAATTTAGGGTATTGTATTGAATTTGGGACAATCTTTAAGCGTTATTAACCGAATTTGCGTTAAATGTTTCAGAACAAGAACAACAACAAGAACAACAACGGTCAACGATCCTGGAAATCTAATACGAACAATAATACTACTTCGAATATTCCGTCCTTGCTAGATATGATCATTCCCATACCACCCGAACTTCAAAATATCAAAAAAACGCCTTACTTGTCCATGAATAGAGAAACGAACAACAACGAAAGTACAACAACGTCATCGTACACCTCACCGAACAGTCCCGTGGCCGAAGACACTTCGTAAGTACAATTTAACGTTTAATGGAAGGAAAACCGTGTTGGTGAAAAATTGTTTTCGCGACGTTGGTTGAATAGTGGAATCATTTGTAATCTCTACAGGTTCCGATTGCGTTTTAATTTCGAATGTTTGTTATATTTTGTCAATCGCTTGTTATAATTCGTTTCATTCTTAATTTTTTTGTGGGTAAATTATAACTTATAACCGTGAACTATTAGCAGCTACTTATGATTATAGGGAATATATATAAACAAATTTTAGATAGAATTGACTTAAATGTAATCGACGAATCATTATTTTAGTGGTTCCGACGAACGTTGCGCTGCAATGGGTATACG
>JAIPRN010001452.1:0-45919 GCA_025469175.1 Geopemphigus sp. TES_GeoC_2020
CCATATATGTATATACACCTATATATATATATATATATATATATATATATATATATATATGTATAAATGTGCAGTCCTTCCCTCATTTCTTTCCCTCCTTTGTCGATGGAATATAACACTTTACCTAGGTATCGACATTATTATATATAAATAAAATACACATGCTACCCAGCTCTCGTATATTTTACATCCGTTTTTATGAATGAATATACGCGCGCACTCACACGTGCACACATCTAAAAAAATACGTTTATGTACCGATCGATAAAATATTAATAATCAATTAAAAACCATTTGCGTTAAAATTTAGCTTTTTCTTAAGTGCTTTTAAGCGCATTTAGTTATAAATTATTATTTACTTACGTGAGTACATATTGTATTCTCACATACTTCATGAAAACATCCCGTAAAGACACATGCGAATTTTTTTTGTATATTTGAATTGAAAATACACGGAAACTGGCAAGGAATTTCGTCAATACGGCGTATGCGAATAGTCAATTGATTTTGGCCATTTTCTCGTTCACCAAAACGTTTATGCGCCAAACCAGACGTCGTTATTTTGTAATATGTATCATAGTACGTAATAAAATAACGATCAACCTAAAGTATATCAAAAAGATATACTAATATTAATGTTATTAAACTATTAACCCAGAACATAACATTTTCACAACGCGGATATCCGTGATACGAGCGACATATTGCGTAAGAAATTATAACGCGGTTACGATAATTGTTGTCGAAAATATTACGGAAAAGGACAAAAATAGGACTTATACGTAGGACACATACACGGCGAACGGTATTGTGATTTTATATCGTGATGATATGACGAATTAAATTTTCCAATTTCGGTTTATTATCGAACGCATACAACGATGTTCGATCAAACAAACAATAAAATCGTTTAATTTATTTTCTATCAATTCAACCAGTAAATTCAATGGCTGGCTACACACGACGAACGGTTTACTAAAACAGGACCAGCAGGCGGGTAGAACCGAAAATAAGAAATGGGGAAGGGAAACGTACAAAGAAATCATTTTAAGGGTTATTAATATGACATTTTATAACTGATTACATTTTTATTAATTTGTAAAAAAATATTTAGGTGATGAATATCGACATACTATACACAGTGCGTCCCATAAGTTTTGAGACTAAGGTTACTGATGTTACAAAAAAAATGAAAAAAATGTTTTAAGCAATTTTTTATTCAAAATAGTCACCATTACATTCTATACACCTTCTTGCACAATCGCCCGATTTTTCCATGGCCCGTGAAAAGTCAGCATTAGGAATGTTCTTGAACTTTTGGGTCATCACTTCTTGAATCGTTTCAATGGTGGCAAAATGGTGCCCCTTGAACTCCATCTTCAACTTTGGGAACAGGAAATAGTCCGAAGAACTCAAATCTGGTGAATACGGAAGGTGATCGAGTACTGGAATCATTTTTTTGGCCAAAAATTGAGTGACAACCGCCGCGGTGTGTGCTGGAGCGTTATCGTGCAACAAAAAAAAGACCGATCTTTCCACAAAGCGGGCCTAACGCGTGCAATTCTTTTACAGAGGCGATCCAAAATGTTTTTGTAGAATTCGGCAATCACAGTACTTCCCGGGGGCACAAATTCTTTGTGTATAATTCCTTAAGAATCAAAAGATACAATCAACATGGTCTGGACTTTGAATTTTTGAAATCGAAGTTTTTTTGGTCATGGCGAATTTTTCCCAACCCACTGTGCACTTTGCCGTTTGGTTTCCGGGTCATAGGAAAAACACCAGCTCTCGTCACCCGTAATAATATTTTTAAAAAAATTTAGAGCGTTGGTGTCCATTTGAAGCAAATCTTTCGCGTGAGAAACACGTCTCTATCGTTGTTCCATGGTTAGCGCATGAGGAACAAAGCGCGCGCAAAGTTTTTTTTCCCTAAATCTTCTCTAATAATCCGTTGAACAATCGTTTTTGGAATTTCAGTTAACTCCTCCACTAACTTACAACCAGCATTTCGATGTTCGTTCAAAACAGCTGAGACGCGAGCAATGTTTTCGTTAGTTTTCGTTGTGCTTGGTTTTCCACATCTCTGCTCGTCATCAAACGACTCCCTGCCGGATGAAAACTAACTATGCCACCGAAATACAGTAGCACGGGACATAACTAACTCACCGTAAGCTTTGATTATCATTTGGAACGTTTCTGTAGCACTTTTTTTTTAACTTTACACAAAATTTTATCGCAATTCGTTGTTCAAGATTTTTTTCCATGTTGAAATTATAACCGCGATCACAATCATACATTCACGACAGATACGATTATACTGCCAGAAATTATCTTATACACGTGAACCTTGTACGAATGATTATAAGTGTTATCGTAATAACTTCCCATAATTTCATAATTATCTAGATATTAGAATTAATTTTAGAACGGTTGTCTCAAAACTTATGGGACGCACTGTGTAACTTCTTAAATTAAACTTATCTTGTAAATTTTTTTTTAAATATGATGATAGTATAGGTATGAAAACTTCACAGCCACTTTTGTCGCTACTTAATCCTGTACCACAATAACAAATCATAAAATCAATATTTCGATTTAATGTCTATTATTATTTTCGTAAATTTATATATTTGTATAATGTTGAATAACTTTTGTTTTACAAAATATTAAATACCAAAAAACTACTTATCTAAATTTGGTATACACTGTATCGTATTTATCAATCACTCACAAAAAACATTTCAAAGTATATAAAATTATGAAGGAAATGTTCAGTAAATTATTAATTGAACATTACGCTTCAAAATAATTGCACACCACTATGTAGGTATTAGTATATAACATTTTTTAATTTTAATATTATTTTTATTTATTTATGAATCGATTATTTTATTAAAATGCCAATGTTATTATAAATTTCAAATATTGATGTTTGTAATTTTTGAAAATTTTTTTAACATTTTTTCAGCTGGTATGATAGATGATATGTAAGCATTTTACTGTTTAATCACTCTGACAAAGACTACAGTAAATGTTAGTGACAAGGTTGCCTAATTGATCTGCGAGAAAATTGCTTACCCTGAAATTGTTGAACTTGAGGTATAATAGTTTTTAATTTTGTCAAATGTAATAGTTTTATTTATTCTCACGGTATAAATTACGTTATTTCAGATTTTGGATTAAACTGTTCGAGGTGAAGGTGGTTTTGGATCTACTGGTATTAACTAAATTTTCTTCTATGATAACTTCAATAAATTACAAACTTAAGTTTATATATAAAAGTATCACAATTTATAATTATAATTTAGTAAGTTTTTAGTAAGTATTTAGTAAGTTTGTAAATTGGTAAAAAAAGTACAAGTTGATGTTTTTTTTTTACAATTTATGGTTTTTATTTATTTCATGTCCGTCGCAATTTATTTACATTCCTTATTATTTTAAAAAATAGAAAAACATTTACAAAATGTTAGGCTCCTTTGAATACAGACAAACAAAGTTGTTGTTAGTTACAGCCACAATGTAATTTCCATTAGAATGTACTGCACATTTAGCCATCACTATATCATAGACGTCTACTTCTAATTTTTTTTTCTTTTTTAAATAACTGTCTTGAAGTTTCGGCCATTTTAAAATTGTGTGGGCTTCAATGATCTTAGCATTATAGTTCGAAAATTGAAAGTCTATATTTTTCAGATCATAAATCCATACACTACCACTACCTTTATCATCTCCACATGCTAAAATCTTTCCATCTATAAACTGTACGAATATAATATTTGCATTGAATGTAATAATAACATTTATAAAGACATACCAAGACCAATGCCACAGCTCATAAAATAATTATCTGTGTCGCTCCATTTAAGTATATATGTCGGTTTAATTATACATTTGTTGTTACTGATTTTGGATAGTGTCTTGTCTAAATTAAAAATATATATAACTCCATGCAAAGCTACTTTAGTGGCAATCCAACTATCTTTCACTATCTCGATTGAGTCTATTACGTTTTCATTCTGTTCTTTGTACAAGTCATTAGGATTTTTAGGAAGTTCAAAAATAATAAGTTTTTCATCCTGTCTGAAAATAAACATAAATTATAAAAACCTAATTGTTAAATATGATTAATTTTCGAGGTTAGGTTGTATGTTTGTAGGTATGTATACAATTACATTTTTAATGAAATAAGTACAATACAGCATTTCTATTGTAGAATTATAAAGAGCTATCAGTTACAAAACATTTGTATACTATAATCTTATACGTAATTAAAGATACAAGTTTATAAAAAAATTATAATATGTATATTTTCTTATTGTGTTATTTAAGTATTTGATTATTGATTATGAAGTTTTTAAATATCTCTTTAGAAATGTAGAAAAATATAATGCTCTAATAGCATAAATTGTACTTTGCTGTAAGCCTTAACAATTTCATTTCTATTGTAGGACAAATGATAGTTTTTAAGAAGTGCCTGTAGTCTGTTGTAAAGTTCATAAGTGCTCTGAAAATAATTGTTTACATCAATAGTGTTTTGTAATAATTACTAGATAATCTCAACTTTATATTTGAATAAATAATTCGATAGCAAGCAATTTTAATGTTTCCTATGTTAAGAATAATAAGGATAAAGATCATTTAATTGCTATACAAATTAATGTTTTACAGTTTTAATAAATTCCTATATTACTTTTGACCATTATTCCAACCCATCAGCCCGGCATTGGTTGCAACAAGTAAACAATCATTTTTTTGGCAAAACGTTAAACCAAAAATTTCACATTCAAGATCAACTATATATTGTTGTTCTAGGTTTACAATTCGTTTGTTTTCAATTTCAAATTCAAATACATACAAATGTCCGTCATTTTGAGCACCTGAAAAACAGACATATATTGTTCTGTACTTACAAATAATAGTATAAAAGCTACGATTGAAGAATACTTACAGAACAATTTTTTTTGGTAAGGGTGAAATAAAATAGAACTAATAAAGATCTTGCGTAAAGGTTTTTGGAATAGATTATGATGTAAATATGCCGTTTTTGTCAACAGGTCTATAAACACAATTGTATTGTTTGTGCCCGCAGTGGCTAATATATTATTGTCTGGAAACATCGTACTCCACGATATTGTGTATAACAATCCTCTGTATGATAAAAAATTGAAATTGGTAGAAAAATGTATGTTGAATATACTTTGAAATCAAGTAAATTTTATGTACAAGGTAATTTCTCCGTTACAATTTAATTAGAATGAAAAAAGTTTATAGTTTACATAATGTTAATACAAATACAATTATTATATTCACAATAATTTAATTAATGTCGTCAAATATTCGTCAATATTTTGAAGAAAACCAGTATAAGTATTTAAATGAATTTTTGTTAAAACCCACAGAATTAAATTTACGATAAAGTTTTGTAACATATAATTTAATTGATCATCTACGATATATTATACTAAAAAATATCAATTTTATGGAAGAATTAGACACAGTATCAAATTTGTGTCAAATGTTATCACAGTAGGTATGGTTAAATATTCAGAAAACAAAAATTGTTTAAAAATAAACCAAATAAAATATACTGTTCTGTCAAATACGGAATGTAGCACAGTACAGACCCCATGCTTTTCAATTTCATTAACACACCCTGCTTAAGTAACTGAATATTTACTTTGGCCACGAGTATCTGTATTGAACCTTACTAGCCTTTGCGTCGATAACACAGACTTTGTTGCCGCCGCATGTAGCTACCAAGTAGGACGTCTTAGATGGCTCAAATGCAGCCTGCCATACCTGTAACCAGAGTGGATCAAAGATGTAATGTTATAGTGCGAGTATATAACAAACAGTTTCTCGTACTATCGGAATATCTGTCGAATAAGAAAGTAGAATGTCCCCCAGTCAGATGTCACCGATGGAAGTGTCATCGTTCCCGTGTGGGTACTATTTATATGCGAAAACCGTTTTATTTACTTGCGTGGAGATGTCCGTTGTGTCGCTGTCATTCTTCGAGTGGCACCTCAAAAAACGCTGTGCAGCGTATCCCATACTTGCCAATCGCGTCCGTCCGGCGGGTGATCTATATACAGTAGAATTTCGTTTGAAAATTGCTCCCTTAGCGAACGTTCACAGCACAATACCTCAGACACTGGAATTGAAAAATCAGTTTTCTAATTTCCCTCCTTTTCGGCGTTAATAATAAATAAACAAAGACGATAAGCGCCGCGAAATGATAAATATCTGAAATAAGTAATAATATACCAACGTTTGCACACCAAATTACCGTGCGCGATTTTAAAGGGATAATAAAACTATTGATTATATATTACTATAGATAGCTCATTGTAATATGAAATACTTGGTGCTGTAGATGGCAGATGCCGCAATACTGGGTGATGGTTTAGTTTTAGTTATGGCGGATTACGTTTAGATCGTTATTGTAGTATGAACATTTTAGATAGCCTGCTCACTGAAAAAACTAGTTTTATGAAACTAGAAAGAAACCAATTTCATGAATCTAATTTCATAATTGCTGTACACCGATGAAACTAAAAAATGTATAGTTTCAACAATGTCTGTTGATGAGGATGTGTTTATGTTATATTGGTGGCTTCGTAACAAAAAAGGAAAGGTAGATTTTGGAGTTTTAGTAAAAGTCCACAAATAATATTTATAAAATATACAAAGATAATATTGGTCAAAACGTCGATAACGTTTATGTATTATATTACTATTATTATTATATCTATATCAAAGCTATTCAATTTGTATGTTGTATAATATAATGCTAATATAATTATTATATTAAAATATGATATATATATATATAACATAAATAACATAAACATGTACATACAAAATTACAATTTGAAATTTTTTAAATTAATTAAAAACTGCCATAACTGACGAAACCTTACTGTTGAAACCAAAATTACAAGTTTCGTGAAACCGCGGTTACGTAACTATGAAAAATTTTGTTTAATGAAACTCGGTGTGCGCATCTATTTGATTTTTAATTGATTGGTTTCATGAAACAAAAATTTCACAGTTTAGGAAATTGTTTCTTAAAACTAGTTTCTTTAGTGTGCAGCCCGCCTAAGAGTGAAGACTCAGTCAGCGCAGCGTGATTGCTACGTTGAAATACTATAATGCTATAAATATTTTTATTTTTTTAAATATTTATACACACTAGATACTGTATAATGTATTATTGTGTAATATAGAACCATGTAAAGAACATTACTTGTATATCAGTGAGTTGTTAATTAGAGCTATAATATTTAACCCTTCAGTGGTAACGTGAAGAAAAATCCTGCCTGTGGTAATGTTGGGTCCAAGAGACCCAAGCTATATAATATCTCCTAAGTAAGAAATGGTTGTAACTAATTCAAAAAACTTAATGTCATTCATTAACTATTTTAGTATGCTAAGTTTTGTTCTCAAAAGGATAATTTAAAAATAAACAAAAGGTATGAAATGTATATAAATGTTTCATTTTACAAATAGTATACTCAAATATTTAATTAATCAATTATCGTTATTACAATTAGAGAAAATCATATCGGCATGTTTTAGGCATATATATAGAACAATAATATTTGTTTTTGGTGTCTGCAATATGCATATCGCCCTCTCTTGTTTGTTTTAGGAGGCTGCAATTTCAGCACTGTAGAGCCGCTATACTTTTGAGCAAGGGCCCTGATGCTTTTCATGAGGTACAGATTTTCTGCTGTTATCTTCAAATTTTCCAATATTAACGACTTAGTTATAAAACGTGGGAGATAACAATATTATTATTAGAAAAAAAAATTAATTCTCTTATAATATGTTTAAAAATAAAATACCTAGTTTTTTTATAAATATTCTTCATTCTTCAAGTGAATTGTTGTTGTTTTTATAAATTGTATGGGAATTCGCAGATGCTATATATTCATCAGCGCAAAAAATATAGTGAGGGGCCATCGTTTAGAATTTCTGGACACATTGTACGCTGAACACAGTTTATCAACAACGGCTATGCCGCCCTTAGTGACGTTATAAAATGTAATTATTTATGGTTTACATTTTTTTCCCTGAATCTTCATCGATTTTTTTATCATTATGCATGATGGAAATTGCATTGACCACCTTATATTTTTTTGGAATATATGATACAATTGTTGCCGATTCTTGAAACCCAAACAAGCTTGAATGCACAGGATATCTATTGGGAAAAGTAAATTCAGTCGGTAGCTTTCGCTTATTTTTCTTAAGAGTTCTAACAATTGATAAATTGTATGTTGTATGTTCATTAAATTTCAGTTCTTCCAACATAACACGAATTTGATTAATGTCTCCTTCTTTAGATCAAAAATCTGTTGTTTCGATGATAAAGTCATTTTCAAAATAGTCACCTCAATAGTAACGTTGGGTTTGTGGGACCCAAGACACACTTCAATAGATGATTGCTGAAAACTGAATGGAGATATGGAATAAATGAAATTATGACAGGCTTCGACTAGAGTTTCAAAGAGGTTATTTAGGAGATAAAAACAATAAGACAATTTTTTAAGGTGCAACTATGACGACAAAAAAAGTTATGGGTCTGTCAGACTCAACGTTACCACTAAAAGGTTAAAAAACGCAAATTAATCAATGTAGAATTACACAATAAAGCTACACAGCAGATTGCAAAACTGAAGGTGTTACAACACATTTGATATTAAATTCTATAAATTGTAAAATTTATTACATTTTTTCTTTATTATTTTTTAATGATTGTTATAACTATAATACCCTCTTAATATAATTAAACCGTAATATATTATTATTATTTATTAAGAAATTAAATAATTACGTATTATATTTATACTGTTGTTTGGTATAATTTTTACTTTATTAAATACGTGTTTAAGTTAGATTATTTTTCATTTTGTTTACTAAAATAATGTATTCAGTAATTTCAGTGTATTTTATAAGTCAGATTACTTTGTGTCTTAATTCTAATTTCGTGTAATATTAATAATATTAACGCTACCTATCAGTCGTTGATTATCGCCCAACAAATTTTATATTGCAGTGAGCAACTGTAGTAATATATAATCAATGATATTACCTATCTCGTATATATATACGGATTTTTGATATTATAGTAATTTATTTTATCCGCTTATATTTTCCATCTATGTAGTATTAATTTAAAAATTATTTGACTAATTTGTAATTATACATTTATTTAGGTGTAGTAAATACAAAATTAACATAATGATCTATTTACTCGGTAAATTGGTGTTTTCACTATAATTCATAAAAATAGTACTTATAAAAACTGTCAATATAAGTAAAATCTCGACTAAATGTATAAAATATACTGACGCATTTAATAAATGTCTATAACTTATCTATGCAGTCATTAAATGAATATTTTTAATTCTATTCTGTTCTTTAGAAAGTCAAATAGAGATGATGGTAACAACTTTAATGTAAAAATATTCAATGAAGTCAATAAAGTGTTCAGATTTCATGGTTTCACTCGGCTTCGCTTTTATAATTACGTTGGGAAATCTATTTAGTCCCCAAATCCATTAGTGAAACGAGACAAACGCCTTCTAACGTTGACCTTATTTGTTCGTGACATTGAAACTAATTTTAAAATTATTGAACAGAAAAGTGGTGATCACAACTTTCAGAATCAAAATTAGAGCACCTTAAGTGGTACAATCAAAGTGAATACGGTCGCATACAATTTAAGATTTATATCCATTTCGGTGTAACGTTTCATCGTTTCGGAGACTATAATTGTATACAAGTCTGGACAATGGCACCACTGTAACAAATGTTTTTATTAATTGATAATAAGTCTGTTAACAAAGTGATAACCAATAATCACAAGTGATAAAAGTATAATCCCAACGATTTATCGTTGAACTTGTTTGGTTTTATTCGCTAATCGATAGCATTTTTGTTAATTGTATGGTAAATTATCGTCATATTTAGAAAAATAATTTGCGTTAGGTCAAAGCCATTCACGTTGTTTAACACGTATATTGCTCTTTAAATAACAAAAGGCTCGGCGAAACATTCGTTATGTCTTATATGTTGGCACATTTGTTTAATGGCTGGCAAGTTGATCAAGCAATTCTCTCGGAAGAAGATAGAGTAGTAGTAAGTTTGATTTTACTGTGATGCGTCATTGTTTGATTATAAATATGTTTGTTTAACGCTGTAATTTATCTGTAGGTTATTCGTTTTGGTCATGATTGGGATCCAACATGTATGAAAATGGATGAAGTCTTGTACAATATTGCTGAAAAAGTTAAAAACTTCGCCGTTATATATTTAGTGGATATCACCAAAGTTCCAGATTTTAATAAGATGTAAATGAACATCAATTATTATTGGAAATGGGTTAAATCGTTGCATTTTAATTACAATTTTTTTCCATACAGAAACCAAAATTTAAACAGTTTGATCTGTCTCTTTAAAATCGTTAATTGTGTATTACGTTAAAATTAATATTTATTATTATTTGCTTAGGTACGAGTTGTATGATCCATGCACAGTTATGTTTTTCTTCCGCAACAAACATATTATGATTGATTTGGGTACAGGAAATAACAATAAAATTAATTGGGCACTCGAAGATAAACAAGAAATGATTGATATTGTTGAAACTGTATATAGAGGTGCTAGAAAAGGACGTGGTTTAGTGGTTTCTCCAAAAGATTATTCCACAAAATACCGTTACTAAATACATTTTTATGGTTTATATCATTTAGGGTTATACTGTGTATATATTTATTTATTTGTTTGTTTTCGTATATTTAAGAATTTACTGTAAAAATAATTTGTATTACTTTCCTAGAAAAAAATTTTTTTTTTAAAATCTTATTAAACGTAATTTTATATCTTTTATTTTTACATTAGCTAATATTAACATTATTTACCTATTGATTGCAAATCAATAATTATTAAAAATATATTTTACGTAATAATAAGTTAAGATATTTTTTTTAAATTATTAAATTAAGAAATCATTCAACATTAAACCTGGAGAATTATTAGTTTGCATTGTTCGAGTCTTTGTTATTCCTCTGACATTACTAGACTCATGGGGTCCTACGAAGTAATGTTTATAAAAAACTTATTAAACGTAGTTTTTACTACCATACTATTGGTAATATTTCAAAGGAAAACATTTGGTAAATTGCTAGAGCTTGTTTGATTTGTGCAAAAACATATATTTGTACGGTTTACCGTGGAACACAGAACAGGCGTCATTTGACTTGGGAAAATATATATTGTACGATACTACAAGTTACAATATAACCTTTTACTTTTTTTAATACATCTTAATTGTATAATGAATAATAAAATAACAAAACTAACAATACGTATATTTTTATTCGCCATATTGTTTAATATAATTGCAATAGACCGAATATACGTAAAAAATCTTATTTTGTTACGAGATTATATTGAAATTATTATAATTTTTAAAAACGTATTGGATATATCGCGTGCGTTCGAGCGATTATATATCTTATTTTTTTTCCTTTCATTAACCGTGAATTGAACATGAAATTTACGTCTTACCGAGAATTCGTAAATAAATTGAAAAAAAGGTTCGTGGACACTCGTCCTCCAAATTAAACAATACCGTATTACTCTACCATATACCATACATGCGGTACGGTTTGTTTATGAGTTATCACAATTGTTCTTTTATCACTCGGATGGGTATGTAAAATGTAATTTGTACGAAATGAAAAACATTTAGCGTAACAAATATTTCGTTTTTAAAAGTAATACTTGGCCCGTTTATTTTGTCATGCGACGATTAATTGTTTTGATTTGAACGATGCACTTTCGCAAATTACACGACAAATCGAAATTGTAGGAAGATTAATTTCAATGTTTTTAAAAATGACAGTTCTGTTTGATTTATAATGTTTAATTTAACATATGTTAACTACGACTATTTCAAAATTATTACAAATTTTCGCTAAATTATCAAGAAATGGATGTAAGTAACCTCGTTTTAAGGTACAAAATGTTACTACGTTAACATAGTATTGTCTATCCATGTTTACCTGTATTATATTAATTTGTTGCCAATGACATTATGTAGAGTACGGCGTTGGAACAGAAGTTAAATAGCAAAACTGCTGCATTGACGGTGTTGAGTGAAGAATTAGAGAAATGCCGAATAGAACGCAATCACTTGAAAATAATTTTGGAAAATAAGATGTTCCATAATAATACATACAACAGAGTAAAAAAAATTGACCCCGGTTGGTTTTTGTGTATTAAAATTATGCTTAATACGATTTTTGTTTCAGAATTACCAGTTAACATATGATAAACTTGTTAACCAACTTAGAGAAGAAAATAAACTATTAAGGTTGGAAGCAGAGGATATACGGCAAAAATTACGTGATGCTCAAGGTGACAACCAAGTAAGGTTTAATATTCAAAACCGTTTGTTTTTACTATTCAAGATAACTTTTTTTAAAACTAATATAGACAAAACATTGTGGATCAATATTTTTTTAAATTGTAAATGTATGTATTAAAAATGTACATTTTATAAGTTTTTTTCTGTTTCTTCATAGTGTTTGATAAATACTTATCGTTTACAATACTATTATTTGTGTATGTGTATATATATATATATATATATATATATATGCTTATATTAATCGATTTTTAAAAAAAACTTGTTTATTAATTTTATATTTTTTAAATTCTGTAATAGGTATTGAGAACTGGAGGATTTGTGAAAGACTGTATAAATACAATTTTAACAAGCTCTGACAGTAAAGAAGAATTAATACAAAATTTAGAGATAATACATTCGAAAGTACGTATATTTTTAACATGTAAATTTTAAATTGTAATATATATTTTTAAACATTTTTAGTATCGACAATTAAAACTAGATTTTAATTTGTTGTTGGATGATAAACAAGAGCTAATCACAGAACGAGATGGATTACATAACAAAATACGACGGTTGAATTATGAATTAGCAGCTTCCTTAAACGCCAACAAAAATCAACATATTTTAGATATCGATAGTATTTTACTTGAAAATAAGTATGTACCATCATATATTATTGTATATAAGCGTAGACTCAATTAAAACACAATCAATTGCATGACATTCAGGTATTTAAATGAAAGACTGCAGTTAGAGATTGCCGAAAAGGAAATGATAAAGAAAACAAATTCATTATACCAGGTTTATGTCCCTTACAGCTTCTTACGGTACTATATTTGAATGTAGAATGATTTTATTGTACAATCGACAAATTTATCATGAAGTATTAGGTTTATTAATTATGCACAATGATTCATTTATATAGTAGTTTTATGTATCACAAATTATGTTAATATCAACTTTTGGTGCAGTCTTTATTCTCGTTATTGCTTATATTATTTATTTAACTATAAAATGCCTATCTAGTGGATTATTTTTAAACTAAAAATTGCTTTATTATTGTAGTAATAGATTCATTCTTTCCTGCTTGTAATATTTCGTAATATACACTGTTAAATACCTTAGATTTAGTGAAAGCGTATGACAGGGTGCCAAGAGAAGTTTTTAAGTGGATATATTAATGTGGTAGAAGATATGTATGAAGGAGTGTGTACAAATGTTAAAAGTTGTATATGGAGAAATAGGTTTTAAAGGTAAGAATAGATGTGTACCAGGGATCGGCTTTAAGCCCTTACCCGTTCTTGGTAGTAATGGATGTGGTTACAAAGGAGATACATGGGAAGGTACCATGGTTTAAGTTATTTGCGAATGATATTGTGTTAGTAGGAGAAAGTAGGAAATAAGTTAATCAAGGACTCGATGTGTGGAGATTAGCTCTGGAAGAGAAGGGATTAAGGATTAATAGAAGACAGGTTATATAGAGTATAAGTTTGAGGAACTAGTAGATGAAACAAAAAGTGTAATGACATTAGATGGGGACGAGTATTTAGGGTCCTTTGTACAAAAGAACGGGGGTTTGACGAGGATGTGAAGCATAGGATTAGGTGTGGTTGGATCAAATGGAGAAAAGCATTTGGTATCTTGTGCGATAAGAGAGTTCCAATGAGGCTGAAAGGTAAGTTCTATAAGAGTGTAGTGAGACCAGTTGTTGTATGGTTCAGTGTTGGGTGATGAACAAAAAATAAAGTAGAGAATAAGCGTAGCCAAATTGAGAATGCTTAGATGGATGAGTGGGGTGACAAGAGAAGATAGGATAAAAAATTAATATATAAGAGGAAGTGTAGGAGTAGCGTCGATTATGGATAAAATGAGGGAGAATGTACAGATGGTTTAGTCATATTATGAGGAGAGAATATTTAGAAAGGGAAGCCCAAAGAAGAAGTGATTGAACAGGATTGAATGTGATATGAGGACTGTGGGTATGTGCGTAAATGATATGGGAGATCGAGTCAAGTAGAGGTTGAGGACCAAGATGGCTGACCTCAAATAGCTGGGAAAATAAGGCGAGGAAGAAGAAGATACACCATTAAATACCTGTAACAAATTTAATGATTTTTACATTTTAGTGCATTGTGTCCTGTAGAAATGGATCACAATCATTTTGAAAAAGAAAACATTCAAATTGTTTATACGTTTTATGAATAAAATTTGTTTTTTTTTTTGTTTTTGCAAAACTATTATTTAAAATATAAAAAAATGAATATTAAACGTAAATGGGTCACTCAGTATGAAGTACTTGAAATGTTTTTTTGTATATTTGGATGTGTTAAAAATTATATTTATTTAATTTTTTTTAGGATACATCAAAGACAAATGAAGAAACACATCAATTATGTGTAAATAATTCAATAACACGTAAAGTGGTGGCTTGTAAACAAAGTGAGTTGTATTAAATTTAATGGAATTTGTATCAATGTTTTAATTTAAATTAAATATAGTGCAACAAATGTTGGAAACTGGAAATTTTCAAGCTTTGTTTTCAAACAGTTCAACGCTAGCTGATTTAAGGAAACTGTGTCAAACATCATTTGAAGCACTACAAGATAAAACTATAGCACTCAATCATCATAAAAAAATTAATAAGTACTTAATAATAATTATGATATATAATTAAATATTTAATACAAAATAATTGTTATATAGAATATTAGCTAAACGACTAGAAGACTTAGAAGCACGGTTAAAAACAATAAATCAAGGGGAAGTCATTATGTCACCATCACAGATTTTATTTAATGAATGTGCAACTCCATCTGATGAAACTGATATTGAAACTAGTTCTATTGAAGGTTAGTAATAAACAGTCTGTGATTTATGTAGATAAAAATATTTTATTGATCAGTGTTCTATTTAACTTTCTATATTTACATTTTTTCTTTTATTGAAACAAAAAATTAATTGAAAGGAAAGAATTGATTAAATAATTTAAATAGACTTTATAAAAATGTATTACAGTACAGGGGTGTGTTGGAAAATAAGAGAAGGGTAATTGAAAAGAATGTGGTATATTGCATATTGAAAGTGCAAAGAGTAGAGGTTGTTTTAAAATAATTTGAAATGGGATGGAAGTAGAGTATGACCTTTTTTTAAATGAGATAGGAAACATGATATTAAAATTAGTAATTAAATAAATCATTCTGTTACGAGATAAAAAAATTATTTACAAGTTTATAAATTTATATTTTTAGCATTTTACAATAAAATAAAAATTAGTTATCTAATTTTCTTGTAGAAATCGCTATTAAAGAATTTTTTTAGTATTATCACTATTTTGATATAATGGTAATTCTAAGTGTAAAATATAATAATAAAAATGTATTACTTTTCAGAATCAAATGTTCGAATATCAAAAAAAGACAATATTGTTATTCAAAGTAAGTTCTGAAATAATATTTTCTATTCTGTTTTTTAGTCTTAATTATTACTTGTATTTAATAGTAACAAATTGTGGATAATATATCTTTTTCTAGGCAATAATTTCGATAAATATCCTAATGAAATGAATACTTTACCAGAAAATTTGCAACAACTTGTTACTGAAGCTCTACAAACAATAACATTGGAATCATCAAGTGCTATCTCTACTGGAGATGACATAATGTAATATTTTATTTTACATAATGATGTAATATCTTGGTTAAATCATTTTTGTTTAAAAGAAATAATAATTTTAAACACAGCCAAGTATTATATGAATATTTTATTTTCATTCACCATGTAACTTTAAAAACTATCACACTTTTTCTTAATACTAAAATAATAACAAGTAATATTTTTAACATTTTTATACTTATTACAAATTAAGTCTGGAAATTGTTTAATTATTACTTTTTCTCTGTCTGCCAGGCCCAGTTAGTGGTACATCTCTTTCGTCCCATAGTGTTACACCATCACAAGCACATATTTTTTTACTATTTTCAAATAAACCGGAAGATCTTGCAATAATACCACAAGCAATTCTGTAAGAACAAAACAAGTTGGAAATTATAATTAATGAAGCATTGTACTAATAATATCACATTCCTTTTTGTATATGTTATCCTGTAGGTACAATATATATATATATATATATTTACTATGCCATTTTCATTGTCATTATAACTATACAACGTGTACTTTTATCTTCTAATTTCTCACAAAGTCGCAATTTTCTTTGTTTCTATCTATACTTTTAAATCCTAAATTCTGCTTTTGCCATTTTATTATTAGTTTTTGTTTGTTTTTATAGTTATATTTTTTGTAATACAAAATTTTAAAATAAAAAATTAATATTTACATAAATTGGATTTATATGTAATTGTATATTTTTTTTTTGGTAAATTGTTTACTTAGTTAAAAACCTATAAAATATGTTTATGTAAACTTTATTATGATAACAATATTTTTCATATTTAAGGAGTTTTTTAATTTTGAAAGTAGAACTACTATTTTGTATAATTTCAGTTTCTTGTGAAAAAAAATAAATATTATTTGGCAAATTTTCTATCTTTTTCCAACAAATATTTTTTATTTTTATTGACTTCATTATAATATTTACTTTTTTCCACTATTTCCATCTAATTTAGATGTATTGATTTTGGATTCACCACAATCATCTTCCCATTCCGTGACACCAACTGATCGACCAATTAAATGAGATACATTAATAATTCTATCTTTAAAATAAAATATTGCTCTGCCTTCTTTATTAGCAATGATATTTCCTAAATCACCTGTATGCTGAAACATCAGTTTTATTTTAATGAGATAATTTGAAAAACAATATTTACTGTACATTTTTTCACATTTACTATTATTATTAATTAGATATATATGTATATATTCTAAAATAAATTACCTAATTAACATTTTTTAGTTTAGAATTATATTATAAAAGAACTTTTATACCTACCCTATGATTAGAATCGTTAGTTTGATTTCCATGCAATGTTTGTTTCAAATTTAAGTGATTTCCAATACTAAAAAAGTAAACAAAAAACAATTAAAAAACTCCTAGAGAAATATTAAAATTGTTTCAACCTTTCACATCCATTAGATAAATCTCCACATTCATACACGTGTAACCCATGTTTTCCTGGAGATAATCCGTCAATGGTACCGTCAACTATACATTCATTTTCATTAATCTGAACAAATCGAACAATACCATTTATACCTAAATTACTATAACCGGTTGATCCACCTATCATGGCAACAGCAGCACCCAAATTTTTATCATCTTCAATAAAAGTAAATACTTATTATTATTTTATAATAATCAAAATAAAAAGTCTTACGTGTAGCACTTCCATATCCTTTAAGTACAGCTTTCATACCAGTTTTTTCAATACTATTCAAGATAAGAGATGATGGTTGATTTGTATTAACAGTAACTGTTCCAATTTCATAAGACACATGGATATCAGATTTTGAAACTCCATTATGACTAAGTTGTTCTTGTAATTTATCAACACACGATTCATTTGACATTTGAACAGCAAATTCTAACTAAAGAATTAAAGAAACAAAATGAAAAAATGTTAAAGTATAATTTATTTATCACGATCTAGAACGTCTTTTTTAAAATATAAATTATTTTTCTGGTTTTTTTGACTATCCACTCCTACATTAACTCGTAATATTAATATTTTTCCCTTTTTCTTATTTATTATAATTAAATTAACAGTGGTTTTAAATGGCGACCTACGATTTTAATTATTTATTTTTAAAAGATATTTTCACGAGAATTTGAGCATATTTATTTTCAAAATCCAAGGAACATTTTTCGAATAATAAACAAATAGTTTTTATGAGGTATTGTAATAAATACTGGATATTATTTACCTTCTTGAAAATGCTTTATCAGAAATATTTATGCCTGGTAATTAAATGTCCCTACAAATTAATATAATTATAACCATTATACATCATCTATAAATATACATAATATACGGATAATACCATTTTTCAACGGCTCTTATGACCAAATAGATAGTTATTTTGTTTAAGATATATTTCTTCTACAATAGAGAAACTTCGTGCCCAAATACACAAATTGAAGCTTAACAATATAATCCTTAATCATAATGAAAACTACAAACTATGTAGTATAAAACATCTTGCACATTACCTTGGCGAACATTTTGGTTATACAATAATCGATACGCCGAATTTAAAGTTGTTTACGTTGGTTGTATTACTCGTCGACCATCATCGAAGTATTACAAGTTTCAACCCGGTTATAAATAATAATTGTATGAGTTAACGTTAGTACGGGAAAAATCTATTCGATTATGCTGTGCAACGAAATACACGCACGGATATTCGAATAAATTGTATTATGGCATAGCATACAAAGACTCATATTTTGACGATTTAAATAATAGAATAAACATTTTCTTACTCATAACAGTAACCCCCCGTGCGGCTACGTGTTCAATAACAGTGATAACGGATAAATAATTTCCGCGATAACAATTTTCATTATCTGAGTATATGCGATGGCAGGATGACTATGAAGAAGTCCATCGCCGCACAAACAAAAGCAATACGTTCTTGGCGTGATTAAAATATAAAACAAAATTGTAATAAACATTGACGTATCAAAGTAGTTGGCAGTAGGTGTGACCGATGTTGTTGCCCTGGCCGTACTACAGGTTTAAAAATTAATAATTTTGTTTTTCATCGCGTCCGTACAAATAGGATTTTTGAAGAACGTGATTGATCTGTCTAGTTGTTCGTGAATAACCATTGAATGTACACACAATTTATGTTACGTGACGCGAAATTGTTTGCAGTGATGGCAATTCAGATTTATATTAGACATAAGACGGCATTAGGCCGTTTGTTAAATTATTTTTTCTATCGCTAATTATAAATAACTTTTGCAAATGCGTTTTAAATAACTATAACTAAGTTTATACATTGCAAGAAGTCAAAATAGGTTAATATACTTTTTCCTTTTAGTATTTGTTTTGAATCTGGTTTTAGATCTATATTTTTAATCTTTCTGGTTTAAAAGAATATACATCCAAAGTCAAACTCATCTTCAAATGTATTCGTTATAAAGTATATCCATTATAAAGACCGTATAGGTTATTAAGATACTAAAAAAGAAAAGGTTATTATACAGGTACTTGAATTGAATACAGATAATAAGGCACTATTATTAGAACAGAAAATTAATATATTTCACGTGAATTTAATAAACAATTAAATTTATATATTATAATAGTCAAAAGAATGATTCTACTTGCATAAACAAATTTGTCGTCTATTATATGTAAAATATAGATTTTTTTAAATATTTTATTTTTCAAATACAAAGCTTCATGATTTTATTTTTAGTTTTCTGCAAGTTTTGTTATGCACGGCAATATCAAATATTCTTGCCTGTTACTTGATTTAAATGTTTTGATTTATAATCTTGTATTACTATACACATAAATCAAATAATGGGAATAATATATGCCATTTAAGATTAAGATATTATTTTAATTAATTTTCTCTTAATTTAATTTGTATTTCAATGAAATATTTTAGTTGTAAACTTACATAAAAATAATTACATATACACACACACATATATACATACATATAAAGGTATATTCAATTTTTTAAATTAAGGAAATAATTCCATATACAATTCTAATAATGACGTAATAAACAGTAATAATAGTAATTAATTAATATTTTAAATTGTTTTAATTTATACTTTAAAATTCCATCAGTCTGTCCGTTGCAGTGAGTACTTCATTGTAATATTTTCCTAAAACAAGATAACAATCGATGATTATTATAATATGCAAAGAAACATGTATTTATTTAATATATTTTAAGAAAAACAGTTTACATTAATTACAAATTGTAACAATTTTAAAACTAAATTAATGACGTAATTTTTTAAAAACCAATTGTTAAATTGAAAAAATTGTAATACATATACTATATTTACATAAAAAGCTTATATTTATATTTTAAAAATTGAAAATATAAACATTTTTTCGTGAATTTATTTTAAATATAGTTACCTCCTGATGGAACCTTAAAATTACCGCTTATTAAACAATCTTTAAGTTCACAACCAGTACTGATTACAGCATCATGACATACTATACAATTTTGAAGTACACATCTGAAATCAATATATCTCATCATAAAATTATATTAAATAATAAAAATCAATATACACATATATGGAAAAATGAATGGTTGTATGTGCCTTATGTGTTCTTGTATTGCTCAACCAATTTTCATATTTGGTATATAGGGTTTTTTGGATATACGATTGTTTAAAGGTATCTATTTTACTTAGTTATAAGAGTGTGTATAACTTACAACAAAATATGGGCGTGTATTATTTATCTAAAATTAAATTAAATTAAATACAAACAGCGACATTTTAGACTACTAAAATCGCATTCATTCCAATTTGTAATTTCTTATTAACAAACTAATATTATTTACCTTTCTTCAATAGTTACACCATTCATTAAGATGCAATCAATAATTCTAGTTTTTGAATTAATTGTACATCTTGAACCGATAGCACTGTTTTTTATGGAAGTTTTTTCCATTATTTTAGTATTTGGTCCAACAAAACATGTTTCTTTATCAAATTGATTCGATAAAATTTCTGCTTCAGATGAAATTTTATCTTCAACATCTCTTAAATTGAAGTTTAACTTTTTTATCTAAAAACAATTGCATATAAATATGTTAGTTAACAGAATTAATTTTGATAATTACTTACAATTTTATTTATTCTACAATAGTCATATAAGGTATTAGCACGTATTCCAATATTTGAATCCATCACACAAGCATAACATTTAATTAAATCTTCAGAGTTACACGTGTTACCAAACCACGATATCGAGCGAATATTTTTTTCAATATCAGATTCTTTTGATATATTAAATATATCTAGTTTCTCGTCTTCAATTAATTTTTCAATTGGTTCAATATTTTTACAATGTTTAGATAGTTGTTTTTTTACTACAAAAGGAAGTAGTTCTCCTTTTAAAGTTGACATATTTCTAAATTAAATATTATAATATTATAATTAAAGGCTTTACATAAATGGATAATAAATAAAAATAATTTTATTTACTTTTCTTTTACAAGATAGCTTATTAGCCAATGTTTCATAACATACATATGTGAGTCTAATAATTTTGAACAAAGGGTTAGATTTGAACATTTAAATAATAATGAACTACTTAATGGCATAGTTTCTTCATAATCTGAAGCTGAAGCCATTAATAGAAGTCTAGAAGTTTTTGAATCATATCCAATAATATCTTTTTCTATAACATATATATTAATATTAATTTCAAATTAACAATTTTTATTAAAAATATAATTTAAATATAAAGTTTTACCAAGTTTATTTTTTAACTTTGGTCCTGGTACAGAAATAACTTCATCTTGTGACAAAGAAAAATACAAAGATACTAATGAGGCATTATTATTTCTATAGACATTTAAAACTTTATGTAAATCAACATCAGTAATTAAATCACAACTTAGAACGATGACATCAGTCTAAAAAATTAAAAACAAATATTTGAAATAATTATTAGAATATTGTATTCATATATGTCATATTTTAAAATATATTAAAAAATAATTACTAAAATGTAATCAGAGATATGTCGTAGAGAATCTGCTGTACCCCAATCTTCATCAGATGGAATTGGAACAAAACTTAAATTCATTTCAAAACCTAATTGATCCACTTCTTCTTGTATATCACTGGCATAGTTATCCGCAACTATTATTTTTGTTTCTAAAATAATAAAACATAAAGAAAAAAATTATAAAAAAAGTACATAATTATTTTTATATTTACTTTTTATTTATTTTAAAAGAATCAATAGATAGTTTTACTTTATTATTTAATAATACTTACATATTCCTACATATTAAAGAATCAGAACATTTAAATTAATTTAATGCATTATAAAAATTTAGTTTTACTTAATTTTTTTTTATTTTAGAAAAAATTAATCAATAATATAATTTTAATATTTAAAATATATTACATACATAATCTAAACTACAAGGTTGCTTCTTAATAACATTTCAAAAGAAACTACTATTATCGTACTAATATCTACTACTTTATTTTTTAGCATGATTAAAAATGCAAAAAGTTAGAAAAAGGTACTTTATTTATAATTAGTAAAATGTTGATCAAAGTACAATATAATAAGAACATTGCCTATGCATGTATGTATTTGTAATAGTTATAGAAAATTAAAATATTAGGACTTGAAAAACATTTTCTACAAGGTAAGTTAAAATAGTCAAAATCTTTTTTAACCTGGATCAAGTTTTAAATCCAGACCTGTCGCTTAAAGAATTTGGGTAGTCAATAATATGTCTTATTTAAAAAAAGTACTAATTTATATATATATATATATATATATACATATAATGAACAAATATTTAAATATTGTTGGACCTCTGATTTATTTTGTAGATATTGTAGCACAATTTAAATAGAAAAATGTTAATTTATTATACATAAATATTTATATATAAGTATACAAATAATATAACTGATTTGTAATTATATTTAGTTTAAGAATAGTATATAAAATGATGAATTCACGGATTTTGGATCAATTGTTGTCAACTATATTTTGGGCTTATATTACATTTGTATGTTTATTTCTTTGACAAATTGGTTTATTTTTAAAAAAAATATCAATAAGTGTAAAGTTACCAACCAACATTACATGTGTACAATAAAGATTCAATTACCTCTAAATCCGGCGTCTTCGAGTAGTTTTAGTGGATAATAGATCATAGGCTTGTTGCCAACTGGTAACAGGCATTTAGGTTTCGTGGCTGTCATCTCTGGTATTCGAGAACCTTTACCAGCAGCCATCACAACTGCTTGGAATTCTAACCAATTTTGCATGATGATTGATGGAGTAAACAGCAAAATGGAAATTAATAATGCGACTTTCTAAAGCAAACGCCAAATTTTAAAATTAACAAAATCTTTAATCAACAGTTATTAATGCCGAATCACAGTGATGGCGTGATAATTGTAATCAATGATGCATATCGTGACTCATGGTTATCGTTATCATTCGTATTTGAACTCGGTAACTGGTACTATTAGCGTATAGAATGGATAGTTTTAGTTACATCATATAAAGTACTTTAAACCAAGGGTCAGCAACCTTTTTAATCACATGAGCCATATTTTTTTTAACTTCTCATAGAGAGCCACATTAAAAAAAAAAATGTTTACATATGGTACTAATAATTTCAATAGTACTAAAAATCATAATGTAAGTTTACATTTAACCTGTTGTGTTACATTAATATACGTACACATCGTGAGTTTTAACGTTAAATTAAAAAAAAAATATTTTAATATAAAATTTTAAAATATTTAAAAAAGTTTTTTTGTAAAATAATGAAATTTTTGTTATTGGCATTGATTTGTTAATTTGCTGATATCAGCTTTTAAACTTATGATTAAGTTTCTTAATATAGCATACCAATGTTTTTCAATAAGGCATAAAGATTGTTTTTCTGAACTTTATAATTAAAAATATCTGCTCATATATATTTGTGCATGCAACGCAGCTATAAATTTTTATGAGAATTGTCTGATTTCTTTAAATTCGGATACAGGAAGATTACTATAAAATTGACATAAATTAAAAGTTTTCCAAAAATTATTTTCTTGTATTATGTCATGAAGTTCAATGACTTCCAATTGTAAATTATTTTTTATTTTATATTTTATTTAGAATGTTTATAATTTGTGATTTTATATGGATTTTTTAATATCATTTTATATGGATTCGGGGAATTATTCAATAATGTTACCACACTTAAAAAAATTATTAAATGTTGAAAATTCATTTTATAATAGATAATAAATAATAATTTAGATCTCGAAAATATGAATAAATATAAACATATTATTGAAACCATGAAAATTAACATTTTTTTTTTGCGGATTTCAAGAAATTGCTTTATGGACCGTATGTCAGCCATGTTTTACTGATGCACTAAATTATAAACATATTGGTTATCATTGCAATCATATTATGAAGTTTTCATTTAATATTAATAAGTTTTTTTATATTTCTTTATTTAATATCTATAATTTTTACTTATTTTTGTTATTATGTATATTAATATACACATTTAAGTCTGTTAAACATTTTAGAAAGAAGTTAAGATATCTAAGAAATTTAAATATTTATTTTAGAGTTTACGTTGCTATAATATAATTGTCGGTTCTCCGATCTTAGTAAAGACTTATATAATCGTGTTTTGTAATATTGAATATTTAAAATTAACATATCAAAAATAATTCGACGTCTTTTTTATTATTTCTTTAATTCAAATACTTTTGTTTTTCTAAATTATTTTTATTAATTTTTCATAATGCAATTGGTTAAATGAATGAATATTTTATTTGTTTATTTTTAGGAAGCCTCTCTATAAATCATAATCCAGTCTTGGATCTTTACGGGCGCCTGTGTGGCTTTTTTTGGAACTATCGATTTGAAAAAGGCGCGCAATCCGTAGGTTGGATACTATAATGATTAATGATATACGGTTATATGAAAACTGCATGAAAAAATATTTGGGTTGCCGCACAAGGAGAATACAATAGTTTTGCGCGGCCGGCAACACTGTACGCAGTTGCACCTTTCAGGAACAATGGACTTGTAGTAGTGTAGCCCGTGAAGAGGGAAGAGAGAAAGCCCTACCAGTTTCTCCTCCGACCTCCATAGATATCCGATATCCATTATTTTTATTATTGTTTGGTAGGTTGTATGTTGTAGTTTACCCCCTCTTTATTCCTTTTTCGGACGGGTCATCAGGACGCGATAACAAAGGGCAACGACAAAATGGATCCGGAGTGTTCTTAATAGTCGTCATTTGCAGGAGGCCGTTATACAACTGCACTAGCCGCGATTCAGTCCAGCGGTTCTTTTCGTTCTCATCAGCCGACGTTGTCGCCATCATGTTTGTTGTTGCAGGGTGATTGGGGTCAAAAACCTTTTGTGCCAAGGGTTCAAGGTTGTCGGTATAGACCGGGACATCATGATACACTAGCCAACTTGTGTGAAATAACGAATTACTGTAGTAACCTATAGAACACAGTGATCGTGTTGGTTGCATAGATCGTATTCGTCAATAATTCGTTAGTGCCCGTAGTACCGTGTCGTCACCCATCAAAACTGGCGCTCCCGATATTGCAAAGACGTTCTGTCGACCGCGACGTCAGAAATGGTCATATCATTGTCGACAATGGCATATTGCCTGCTTGGCAGCAACAACAACACCAGCATGACAACGACAACTATTCATCTGAGGACTCGGACCGTTTTGAAGAGGATTCATTGTGTACATGGAGTAGCGAACCAGAGTCTGCGTGCATAAATTGGAGAGGATGGAGGAAACCGACTGAACAGAAAATTGAAGACGGTTAGTATTTCTCAAAAATTTATTTTTTCCTATTGTATGTAGGTTGATAAAATATTTGGTAGTAAGTAATTAATCTAAATAAATCTTCAACACTTCTTTTATGTTCCAAATTATACACAATTTACAGATAATTATAGTTATTCTTGGTAACCGAATATACATTGATTTTTACAATACACTGACAAATAAAAAATTAATTTTAAATATTCCTAATACCTATATTTTCTTTTTAGATATATAATATGTATATATCTGATCATTATATTTAATACATACATATAATTATATATAATTAAAATAAATATTTATAATTAAAACTAATTCTGAAATTATGTTGAATATTTTTAGAAAGAAAAAATATTATATAAAGGTTATTGATTGACCTATATTATTTGTATTAATGAAAATATAAATATTCCTTTAATTCTTCATTTTTTATATATAGAAAAAAAATTATGGGCACAATAATCAAATATATATATAATGTATAATATATATAATAATAAAATATATATATATATATAATATATAATAATTTTATGTTTGCTATTAAGTATATGGCGAAAGTTATTATTTTAATATAATTTCATTTTTGTTATTGAGTATCATAGTGAAGTTATGTAATAAATAATCGTATATATTATTTTTTGTTAAAAAGAATAGTATAAAATAGTGAATAATGGTTAGCAATTTTAAGGAAAACATCAACTAAAATAGTTGAATTATCTGTTACCTATAAGCTATAATTTAATCACTGGAAACGTATTTAGAACTATGTTTCATGTTTTGTAACACAGAATGATAAAAATGTTCTGATATATTAGCACGTTTCCAGATGATCTTTAACTTATTTGAAGTAATATAATTGTCTAAAATTTAGAATAAAATAATATACCTAATATAATATTTTTATAGTACTATGTAACTATGTGTAACTAAAATAAGAAGCTAACAATTTATTATTACATACATTAATACAGTTCTTTAATATTTCACATAGGTACATCTAAAATTATAGTTTATATATCATTAATTTTTATTTTTTAATATATAGATAATTTTAATTTGATTACTATTTACCAAAAAATCATCAAACAAATAAAAATATGGACAGTTTTAGTCATTTTGAAAACAATATTATTTTTTATAGAAACTTATAAATATTTAAGTATTTATTTAAAATTATATTGCAAGCATACTTACAATTTATATTTTTATTAATTGACTGATACGAGTGTAAATTGTTTATGAATATAATAGATACCTATATATTTTAGGTAGGTATAATAATTTAATGATTTAAAAAAATGTTTTAATGATATATTATATAACAAATAACCACTAAATAATTATCTATTTTATGTATCGCTATTTCTAATTTTTTAATAAAACATTTTATCCAAAGTTGGGCATTAATAAGTTTAAAGTTTTACAGTTAAGTTAATTTTAACTGTTACTTTTTTAAAAACTAAATGCGTTAGTGTCAAGTTAATATTATACATCAAATAGGTAATTATTTATTGCTATTACATATATAATTCTTACTACATAAAGTATACTTAATAAGTATGTGCTTTAAAATTAGGTCTTTATAAATATTTAAATAGTTATTTTTTAAATGTAATTGGCCATTAGATGTTTTAATGTTTTTTAAAAGAAGTAACTTTAATTTTTAATTAATCAAATAAAGAACCTAATATTTGCTATTTTTGCACGATTGATTTTATATGTATCAATTAATATTAGTTATTAGTTTATTATATAATAGTATACAAATACTATTGTTAATTTTCATAACTTGTACCAGCTAATTTGAAGATTTTTAATCATTATATTATTCATACACCTCATCTGAGTTTCTTATAATTTATTTATTTTAATATTTTGAACCATTCTTATATTTATGAAGAATAACTATAAAGATATTTTATTCGTGTTGCATTTTTATTATTTGTTTCATTGGCAGATATTGGTTTTATATGTGTTGGTTATATATGGGTAGAGTAATGAGGGTGTTATAAACTATTCACATTTCCAACTGATAGCACCCTATTTAATCTAAAATCCAATATGTTTAGGTCACTGACCCCTGTTTTTTTTAATTTTATCTTAATTTATCTTGTTTTTTTAAAGAATATTTTTCTAGTTCTTATTTAGTACTATAATTTTGAATAGAATTACTTATTTTGATAATTTGTTTTATTATTATTATTATTTTAGAAAGTTTAAAGTCTACAATTTGATAATTAGATGCACTAATTTAACTACAGAAATGTATTATTTTTTTCTTGTTATGTATTAAATTAAAAATACAATATGATTTTATTATGCATTAAATATTTTAGTGTAAAGGAGTAAGTGGTAAGGTAAATAAATATATAGTTTTACTAAAGTTACTTTATTAAATTACTTTAATTAAATAATAACATTTAACGAATTTAAATAATTTATAATAAACGTTTTAAATACTATTTTTTAAAATATATATATTACATTGTATATACATAAAATTATTCAATTCTTGAATAAAAGTGTATTAGAAATTAGGTAATAACAAAATTATTTATATTAATGAGTATACGTTCCTTTTTAGTTTAGTTGATTTATGTAAATATAATTGAAAATATCTAGACTACAAATAGATAATTTGAAATTAAAATCTCACGAAAATTGATAGAAAATTATAGAAGTTGAAATTCAAAATTGATGTAAATATTTTTTCGATATGATTTATGTAGATTCTCAAGAAATATATAATTTTTGTTCAACGACATTCCTAATAAATTATGTTTATTTTTCACTTATTCTTCTATCTTCCAATTTTTCATAATATAGTATGTTTTAAATACATAGAACAAAAATAGTATAATATGCACATTGCAACACTAATCTAACATGAAATACGAGCAATATTATGCGTCTTTTTAATTTCTAATAACATTAGGTATATTTTATTTATTATTAATTTATTGTGATATATGGTTTAAATTTTAAAAGGAAAACGAATTATCAGTTTTTAGAAATAGAAACGTACAGCTGGTAGTATCAGTGGTTAATGTTCGACATAAATTTGTTTTAAAAAGTATTAGCTTGAACGATGTAATAAATTAATATTCACTTAATCTCATTCATGTATTATAACTATTTTTCATGTAGAAAGTGTCTAGGTGTGGTAAATAAATGTTTTCAAAACAATTTCTGATGGGGGTTTCTCTCTTGGTAGACACCTGGCCCTGTTGTTCATTGACAGCATAACAAACTATGATGCACAGGTAGAAGAGGGGATCAATAAATATTATGTCATGTGTAGGTTGTGTAGTAGACTAGTAGCATTTTATTACTTTTTTTGGTTTTTTTTTTTTAAATATCCCTACACAACCCTTGTGGATATCTTATATTAAACATTATAAATTTGAATTAGTTTTACTTTCATTTTCCAATACAAATAGTGGTATACCGTATATAGGGTGATTCACGGAGACTAACAAATATAATAACTTGTTCTATTCAATTTTTTTAAGTTTTTGCATTTTTTATAATAACTATAAGAATTCTGTGGAACGGTTAGTTAAAAATTTTTTTATAATTAAAATAAAAATAACTATTTAATGTATCTATTAAAATTATTTACGTGAAAAATGTTTATTAATGATTAAATTTTCTGTAATTTTTTGAACTTTATGAGAATGTCAATTTTTCATTAATCATATATGGTAGAATCCACTATGTAACATGGTTGACCAGATTTGTTGACTGAAAGAAATTGATAATTTAATAATTTTAAAAACATAAATTTAAAGAAATTTTAATAATTATTTTAAAATTTATGTTGTAATTTAATTAAAACTTGTACACCAAATGTTTCCAAATTACATTTTCAAAATAGCCATCTTGTTAAAAAAATTAGAATATTGAGTTTTTTATACTTAAAATTAAATTAAAAATATAAATAGAATAAAAGGTATTGCATTTTTCAGATATTTATGAGGTTTACCTGTATAATGCTTATCATCATGCCTCCAATAGGTTTTTTTTATCACAAACTAACATTTAAAATTATAAAAACTATATTTTGAAATAATACGGATAATTTTTATTATATTCGATCTATAATCTATAACATCAGACTATTGAAAGTTTTAGTCCTTAGGCTTTGTTATATATCTATTTACATATTTTATGTTTTAATGCATATTCTTAAAATATAAATATATATGAGTTCTTCTATGGATGTTGGCACATTGATTTTTTTATTTTAGCTTCCAATAACAAATTAATACAGCTCAATAATTAATAAAATAAAAACAAAGTAGATACAATACATTAAATATAAAGAAGATTAAATGGAAAACCCAGCAACTTTGATAATTAAAAATTGAATTATTAAAACCATACTTTTTCCCAGAGACTTTTAACTCTATGTTGGCCAATAAATAAATATATTTTAAAATCTACAGATATTATCATTATAATTTATAAGATTTTTTAAACAGATAACTGGGATTTATTTAATTTGTGTTACAAAGAAATGACTTTAGTACAAAGGAATTCATTAGGAATGAATTAAGTAATTATTAATTACAATCATTTTACAAAATAATTTACAGAAGAGAGAAATATACACAAAATTTATATATTTAGATTATTATTGTTAGGTAAATAAAAAGAACTTTTTTAAATAGACAGTTATTCTCTATTTTATAAGTGATAATTAATCTACGTATGGGATGATTAAAAATTTTTAAATTTATATTTGTAATATGCTAATTGTCACTAATGGGTGACTTTCGTGTAATCTTACTTTAATTTTTTTCTTTTATTTTCTCGTATCACATATACTTATGCTGTGTAGTATAGATTGTATATTTGTTTATAATAAATATAAAAAAAAAATTTTTTAGTATTGTTTGATCTAATAAATATTATATTTTAATAGTCAAATATTTATTTATATAGGCTTGAATATATAAAGAAATTGTAAAATGACTTAAATTTCATATACAAATTATGGCTATACATATATAAATAAATAAATAAATAAATAAATAAATAAATATATATATATATATATATATATATATAGTTCTGAAATTAAATTTAAATATTTAATTCGAATATTTTTATATTAAATTTATATATATATATATATATATATTTTTTTTTTATTAGTTATTAATGTTATATTATTACAGCTCAACAATTAAAAAAATAAAAGAGAAAATATATTTATTATTTTATTTAAGTGGAATATGTTTTTTTGCTATAAGTATTAATACTGATAATCATCAATATGTATTGACTTTTTAGAACCTAAAGAAGAAGTTAAGCCATTGGTTGAATTAGCTGCTCAATGTGTTGCTTTGTATTTGCCTTATGAGCTAGTTGAACAAGAATATCCACCTGTACCAGAAGAACTTCAGCTTCGTATAGCTTTCTGGAGCTTTCCTGATAATGAAGATGACATTCGTCTATACTCATGTTTGGCAAATTCAAATTCTGATGAATTTTTGCGTGGTCAGAATTTGTATACATCTAATGCAGTTAAAGATTCTGTACAAATAGGATTTCATTTGAGTGCCAATGTTCATCATGGTGGTCGCAACGTGTTTAATGTGGCAATTACATTTGACCGAAAGAAAATTACAACATGTAATTGTACTTGTGAACCAATGTCATATTGGTGTTCGCATGTTGTTGCTGCCTGTTTGCACAGGATATATTGCGTAAGATATTTATTATTTGAATAAAAGTTATCTAATTTAATAAAAGTAATAATATTTTTCGTCGAGTAGTTAATTTTTTTTATATTTATTTGTCGAATTTAGCCTGATCAAGTTTGTTTAAGAGCACCTGTTAGCGAAAGCCTTTCCCGTTTAGAACGAGATCAATTACAAAAATTTGCACAGTATCTTATTAGTGAATTACCTCAACAGATACTACCTGCAGCACAACGATTATTGGATTCACTATTGTCTTCACATCCAACTGCTATTAATTCTGTAAGAAATGATTTTAATAATTATAAAAATTAGAAACTTAGTATAGTATTGTATTTATATTAATTGTAAGATGAAGGCCATTTATTTACATATTGTTAAATTTTAGACAAGTGGAGCACCAGATCCGACTGCAGGTGCATCTATAAATGAACAAACAACATGGTTTTTAGATGAAAAAACATTACATAACAATATTAAAAAAAGTTTGATCAAATTTTGTGTTCCGTCACCTATAGTTATTAGGTAATTCAACAAATTGAATTTATTTTCATTGTAATAGATCCAAAAAAAAAACATTCAATTTTATGCATTTATTTAATTACAGTGATGTAAACATTTTATCACAATCAGTTCCACCTGCTACTGCAGAATGGACAAATTTGTTGCGTCCATTACGTGGTCGTGAACCTGAAGGCTTATGGAATTTATTATCAATTGTAAGAGAAATGTTTCGTAGAAATGATGAGAACGCTTTACATCTGTTAGAAGTACTCACAGAAGAAGCAGTTGCATGTGACCAGGTATATACATATTCATAAACATTTATTATTTATTTATATTGAATAATGTTAAATTATTATTTGTAGATCATGGTTTGGTGGTTTAACACAAGAGTAGCGTTGCAAGGCGGTGGTTTAAGTGCAGGAAGTAAACAACATACTGGTCCAGCTAGCAACATTAACAAAGCATCTCATGCTTGTGCTCTGTTGTGTGATGAGATGGTTTCTCTTTGGCGTTTAGCTGCTTTAAATCCGAGTATTTCACCTGATCATAAAACATCATTAAAAATTAAATTTAAAGATTGGCAAGAAAAATTATTTACAAGGGTATGTAAATTATATTATATATTGTATTTCATAATATTGTTTAATATTTATGCTTTATTTAAATTGTAGGTAATGAAACACAGAAATATGTCAAACAGTAAATCAATAAACCATTTTCGTCAAGATACAGAAATTTTTGTTGGTTTTAAACCAGCTTGTGATGCATGTGATTTGGATTGGGAAGATTATCCAATAGCTGGTATTACTTATGGGACCACTTGCTGTTGTGATAATGGTTCATGTGTGCATATTAAACATTCAGGAACAAGTACAAATTTTATGGGAGACCATGCAAACTGGAATGAATGTGGCTCATCTACAAGGGTAAGATAACGAAGGAAAACATTTTTGTTTTTAACTAATAATTAATATTTATAGAAAGTTATCTTTAAATTTTTATGAATATTACTAATATATATTTATGATAATTTATTTTAGGGTAATTATAATCAGATATGCTTAGATGAATGTTTCTTGGATCTAAAAAGTAATCGACATTTGCACTATGGAAATCGAACCCATCGATCAGAATATTGTAATAGATCTAACATGCGTATGGTTTGCAATGTCCATGTGCCAAATAATGAGTACGTATAATTGAGATAATTATAAATCATTATTTTGTAAATGTACATAAAAATACTATTTAGGAATAGACCAATGACAAATGTTTATTGGGTACATATGCCAAGAAATGTACCATTACCTCCACCGGAAGATGGAAATGCAAGCAGTAGTATCACTAGTCCTGAGGTCTATTTAACTAATGAACCTGACCTTGCATCAGTAATTTGTACAGGTAAACATTTATTTTGTTTTAACATTTACATTTTAAAGTACATGTTTAATATTTTCATTTAATTTTAGATTACAATGCATCTTCAAGCTCTTCATCAAGTACTCAACCTAGTACACCTCATCAAGTTAATAGTATGAGTAATACATCATCTGAAAGCCAGAGTAGTGATGAAGGTGATAGAACAGCTGCACAAAAGTCTACTTCTTCCCAAACTACACCTCCAATAGCAGATGTAGTAGATGAATATAATTTTCTTTATTATTATGACCCAAAAAATTTGGCATCAACATCATCCGACAGTCCTAAAAAGATACCAGACACCAAACCTTCTGATATTCAACGTCCATCTACATCTAAAGCGTCTGCACCTATTACTCCATTAGTAAAATTAGATGCAGAATGGGAAACAATGTTTGCAAGAGCTGAAGGACTCTATGGTTATGGGCATACAGAAGAAGCTTGTGTACTTTGTGTGAAGCTTGTTGACCAGTTTTTGAAAAATCCACCAAATTTTATAATTGAGTTACCACCACCCATAATAAAAGGAAAACGAAAAAAGGTGTGCTTTAGTGATTATTATTGTATATAGTATTGTAAGATCAACTTATATAATACCAAATTCTTAACTATTATTTTAGATAAATCCGATTTGTCATCAATTGTCAACATTAGCATCAGAAATTCTACAGAAATGCTATTTTTTGTGTTCTGTCTTAGCAGAACGGAAAGAGTATTATTTATATGCTTTTAAAATTGGCTTATATGGATTGGAAATGCCAAGACTTCCAGCTAGTACAAAACCGTTAGAAGTAAGTTTTGGTATTAATGTATTATTTAAAATAATTGCATAATATCATATAATGTATCGTAGTATTTAGTTGATAAAAAAATTAAGCAAAAATTACATTTTAGGTGAAAATGACTCATCAAGAAGGAGAAATATTAAATAATTTAAAACGTATGTTGCCATTGGGTAAGGAGCAAGTGAGCATTCTTCAAAGTCGAGCAAAACTTTTGCATGAAGGTCAATACAAAACACGTGGAGAATCATTGTTGCCATTAAATTTGGCTTCGTTTATCTTTGAATGTTTGGTAATGTGTCAGTCACCTATGCAAGATAAAATTTCTGACGAAACATTAGGTTTTGAAGCATCAGTGGCAGCTTTAGGTATGAAATCCAATGTAAGTGAAGCAGAACATCCATTACTCTGTGAAGGAATCAGGAGACAAAGGTAGAGTGTAAAAGTATTGAAGTATGTATATAAATTTTAAACAACGTTAATTTTCAGAGCTGATTTGGCAACGAATATATTAATTCGTTATAAAAATAATCCAACACGTTTGGCAATGGCTATGGATAAACTATTAGATAGAGAAGTCCATCCATTTATACAGTCAGCAATGGATGTTTGTTGGTATCAAATAAGAGATCCTAGAAATTTACCATTAATGGCTATGAAGAATGTTGCAAATAGTAATGTTCTTAGTCAACGTAAGTACATTTTAAAACTTAATCATAACACATCCATGACTTGAAAATAATCGTATATATTTAAATATGCAGCAACACAGTGTTATAATTCAAATGTCACTAATGTATCTGGAGAGTTGGATACAAATATGGTTAATTTGTCAATTAGTTCAATGCCTCAAGCCCAATCTAGTAGTTGTAATACAGGATCATCTCATAGGAAAGATAACAACAGGTATTAACATTTAGTTAAAATAGTTGTGGATCAACATTTTTAGTGTTTCACTATATTATTTTTATTAATTATTTTTTAGGTATAAGAATAGTAAGCGTATATTTCCCAATCAACCAAACCAAGCTTCTGAAGCAAATGCTCACCATTTATTTGAGTTGGGTAAAACTATTTTAAGTAAAGTGGGTGGTCCAATACAGACTACAGTATTCTCGCAACCTCCATTATCTACCCAACCGCATCGTGCCTTACACATGTGTGCATTCCAATTGTCTTTGTATTCGTTGGGACTTCTCAATCGTGTCACACCTAACTGGCGTATGCGCAATTATTCGTCTCAAGTTACATGGATTTCTGACCATGCAATGGAAGTAGGTGCACCAGCAACACTTTTTTTACTTGGCACATGGGAAGGTCATTTAACACCGACCGAAGTGGCGAATATGGCTGATAGAATGTCAAGAAGCCATGAACGTAATACGGTCGAGGCAGCAGCACAATTGGCATTATCATGTTTGAAACATTCTGTTTGTCTTAATCCAAATGAAATAACGAGAGCTATCACACAGGTATAATATATATATCTTGGCTAAGTGGAAGTTGCAGGTTTTAAATTAATATATATGTGCATTTGTTATGTGTTCAGTGTAAAGAACAGTCAGATCACATGATGGAAATTGCTTGTCTTACTGTAGAAATGGCTGCCAAAAATGGAGGCGTTTTTCCTGAAGTGTTGTTTAGTGTGGCAAAACATTGGTTCGACTTATACATGAGGGTAAATTCTCTGTGTGTTTACTTTATGGGTATACTTGTTAATTTGTGCACTTTTACATTTTTGTAGATTTCAAGTCCTGATGAAGATAATTACTTGCTACAAGTAGATCCCAGAGAAGGGTTTAGGTGCCCTTATGTATACAAACCTAACATTTCAATGTCAGTTAACACATCCCAACAACCTCCACCTTCTTCACTTTACACTCATCAGTTGATAGTACCACCACAAACATCTCCAGCTCATCTATACCAACTGTCATACTTTCCTAACCAAACAATTCCACAAAATTCAGCTCCACCACCACCAACACCACCACCACCACCACCACCACCACCTAGCGCCCAACAGGCTAACGCACTAGTGTACTATCCATCTGTGCCTGCATCAAACCTGTATTCGCAATACTATTCTCCATACATACAGGTAATAATAAAATATAAAGATTTTTAGAAAATATGGGGTGGTATATCAAATCTAAAAACATTGATATTACATTTACATTTGATTTCCATATAAATCCGATGTTCATTGTTTTATATTTAGAGTTCTGTGACTCCAGTGCAGTATCAAAATGCAAATCCTCAGAGCCAATCTCAACAAGGACCACCTCAATATTTTGTTCAGCCTCTTAACCAAAGTGGAAATCAAATTAGAAGTTCACCACAACAACCACAAGTATATTATCCAAATTAATTATTTAAGTTAAAAACAAAAGATAAAATTATAAATGAATGTTCTGTGCAGGCAAATATTTGTCCACCTCGAAATTTTAGAAAAATCCATCATTTAACATCTGCATATCGCGTTGGGCTATTAGCTTTAGACACTTTAGCAAGACGAGTTCATGAACCTAATCAAGCAAAGTATTCGAGGAACCCACCATTTAGAGAAGAAATTCAATGGTTACTGCGTGTGTCTAAGAAACTAGGTATGTTGTTTGATTATTATATACATAAAAACAAGCGAATAGATAATATTGAATGAATTTTATATATGTTTTTTACAGGACCAAATTACACTCAACAATTTTGTTTGGCTGTTACTAACAGTGTTGTAAATCCTTTCACATTACACGATGTTGCTATGGAAGCTGTTATGTACATGGGACTTTTCAGTCATAATCCAGTCATGTGTCCTACGTTGAGTCCTTTGGTGGAAAAATGTCATTCAATGTTCGTATTGTTATTATTTTATCACGAACTACCCATACTGATTTAGTTTATAAATGTTAATGTATAGGTATATTCAACTATTACATCAAAAGCTTTATCAGTTGTCATCATCTGATTATGAAGAGTATGTTGGAATACTCCACTCTGCTTATGGTGCATTTGCGATGACATCAGAAGGTATTACCATGTTCAAGGATTGGTTGCAATCTGTTAGGAGGTGAGTAATATTTAAGTTAATTTTTTTTTAAATATATAATATAATTTTAAAAAATTCATTAAAATAAAACAAAAGACTCAATTTACAATTTAGTTAAAATGGTAATAATATTTTTTTTTTATTTAAATGTTATATTTGAAATATAATTGAGAAGGTAGAAAAATACATATATCAAAGTTCTTGTTAAATGATATCCAATAGTTAATGGATGAAAAGGAGTTTCTTATTAATAATAAATTTTAATATTATAATAACTTGTCAATCATATTGGGTGTAATTAAATAGCTATTATTAATCTATACATATATAAAAGAACGCTTAAATGCTTAAAATTAAAAACAATCTTATTTTAAATTAATTCGTATTTAAGTATATACACTGATAATTTCATAGGAGAATTAATAATTAACTGTTCCAATCAATTCAAAAATGTTTTGCTAGGCATAAAATTCTTGACCTTCATCATTTTCCTTGACAATTTAATCTTCAGTTATATATATTAATCTATATATGTCTTCCTTTTTGTCGAATTTATTTAACTAAATATTATGATAAAAATATTAATTTCACATTATAATTAGTTATATATTAACAGAATTATCTTTTTTTGTATATAACAATTGATTATTGTAAATATGATAATACAAAATTTGTAAACCTATTTGGGTGATTATCTTTCATTCAGTAATTTTGGACATAAAATGTTTTGTGACTAATTTTAAAACAATTCATAAAATAATTTCTTCCTTTTATATAACTTTAAATTTAATAATAACAAATATAGAAAGAGCATATTTGTATTTTGTTATTATAATTGTTTTGAAAAAAAAAATATAGTTTTAAGAATTTTATTGATTCTATCTAGAACAATAAAATGCATTACTGTCTGTATAGACAATTATATAACTTAATTTTAGTATTGTAATTATGAAATATATAATAATTTTTGAAAAATTATTATTAATTAATTAATTATTTCAGATCTAAATCGTGTAAAAAAGAATTATGGTCGATGATAACAAGTACACTACCTACTACATGACATTGGTGTTCTGAAGTACTCGTATTCTCTGAGGGCTGCGTTTCGTCCTAAACAACAACTACAATTCATAGCGTATAACAATTTAGTTTTTCTTTTTATTATCTTTGTTCTTTTCTAATTTTATTATTTTAATTAAAACCAACTATACACAGTTCAAACCAAAACCAATATCCAATAACTTTTTGTACATATAATAATATATATAGGTACTGCGCTTGACCTATTATATTATCATAACACATTTTTTGAATATTTAGTTAATTTTTATTTAATTAAATTTTTTTTGTTCAAAAAAACCTAGCCAATTTTTTTGTGAATTATATTGATTATTAATTTGATGTTTATTCACTTATTATTTTCTTGACTCTTTTTATTATTACTTTTATTTTTGTTTTTTTTCTTATTTTCTATAATTATATTCGTGCGCGCGTAAAGTCCGATACACTATGAGCATAAGCTGAATATTATAATAAGACTGTTTTTATTATGTATCCAACACGTACAAGTATTATTTACATCATAGATTAGCTTATGTTTTTAAGGCTTCTTTACGTAATCAATAATTTAAAAAATATGTAGTAAAGACTTAATTAGGTAACAATATTTTGCGAAAGAAAGTTTTCGTTTCTTTTTCATTCCTTCCTTACCTATTCAGGACTACTTACATAAATGATATTCGAGATCTCTAAACTATTTACTTGGTTGAATGGCAATACAAATATAGCAAATTGTGTAATTATTTTTGTATTGTCATCATTATAGTCAATTTTGTCAAAAAAAATAAATATTTGCTGTTGCTAGTGCATTCGATTGATTTTGTAGTACTAGTGTGCATAGTACATTTTTAATTATATAATTTAGTATATAAGAAATAAAGAATCTTTGTGTTTTAAGGTTTTTAAATTTAATTTTAATAGGTATATATATATATTTATTAATTATGTAATACCGCGTGTAGTTTTAAATGAATAATATTGGCGATAAAGCAATTCAAAAAAATAAAATATTTAAAAAAATCGACTGAGTGTGTTTTCTCGTATCGTTCAGTCGTATAAAGTAATATATTGTATTTCGTGCTTATTGATGTGCTAAATTATTTTAGAATACACGATTGTGACAACTAAACTTAGAAATATGATATTTATTTTTAATTTTTAAAATTATTTAAAGCGTGTTTGCTCTCATAATATATCAATATTATTTTTTAACATTACGTATTCGATTTATATTTGATTTCGTGATTTCTTTTTTTAAAGTTCATTATATTGAATATAAGTAATGTCCTCTCGCTCATTCACTTGTGCTCACCTTAGTACTTAAAAAGATACATTTAACTAATTACAATATAAAAAAAAATAAATAAATTATAGAGGGTATTAAAAATTAAAAAATATATATATTTCTTCAAAGATAAATTATATTTCTATTGTTATAATCCATTGTAATTTAATTTAAAAGGATTGAACGAAAAAAAATACAACTTAAAATTATAAAATATATTTATATATATATATTATAAACCATACCTATTCATTATACTCTTAAGGATTAATTGTACCTTGTTGCAAAAAAAAAAAAACAAAAAAATTAAATAAATAAATGTATTATTTATATAGGAATAAATTATAAAAATATAAAATTATTAGTTATCGAACATTTTATTTTGTGTAATCAATATTAATTTTATTCGTTTTTCTTTCGTGATTTGTGAAATTATAATTTATAAAATTCGTAATATTACTACATTTTGTGTGTTATCATCATGCGTTTTGAGTCTATATATATATATATAATACAATTAATCAATTATAAAATATAATCAATAAATATACATAAATATAAAATAGCCTTATGTCGTAATATAGGCAAATTAATTATTGTTATTATTTCCGTTTAATTTACCTTGTGTATTTAAATTTATATGTATGTATATATCTATAGGTGCGCGATAACATCATGATAGTTTGCTCTTTATGGCGTTTATCACTTTGAATTTTTATAATTTGTGTACGTTAAAATCAAAACCAGTACGATTGTCAGTTGACATTGAGGGGTTGTCGATGGTGACATAATTTCAAAATTTGCTCCCCAAAACGAAAGTCTAACTAAAAAAAAAATGGTTTTTTTCTTTCGCGGTACAAATTCTAACTTAACTAAGTGTATTCTAGCGCGATCGTATTTTTTCAATTATTATTTATAATAATATAAAGCAGAAAACGAACGTTCGATATATATATATATATATTTTTTTTTTCGAGTTTGTAATTAATTGTCGAAGTACTCGTATTTGTAACTAATTATCGGTACACACGCATAACTGTGGAATTATTTCTAACTTCTTAAGGTTTAAATTCGTGGGAATTAAATTTTTAATATTTTTCAATTTCAATTACGTATTATTTTACGCTGTCAATTTCCGTCTTTTTACCTCTCTGGATGTTCACCAATTAATATTACAAACGTACAGATCGTTGACGATTACCGTTATACGTTAACAACCACGGGTTACGTAGTTCACAACGAATCCAAGCGTTATTTATCAAAGCAGCTTTGTTTTACTTCTGAGGTGATTCCCGTTTTGTTTTAATTTCGTCATTTATCATCGGTATCGATTGCACAAATGTCTATATATATACACACACGAGGTCTGTCCCAAAAGTATCCGACCTGCGTTTTTTATTGTTTTTTTTTTAATATGAAGTTGTTTTACACCATGAATTTGCCCCAAGGGATCAGACGATCAGTAAAGAATTTTACGTTGAAGTTCTGAAAAGATTACGTATCGCAGTGAGAAGAAAACGGCCGTATTTTTGGGCGAATGATGACTGGCTTCTTCACCACGATAATGCGTCAGTGCATTCATCGAACCTCGTGCAACAGTTCTTAGCGAAACACAAAATCATTTAACTTCGCCAGCCTCTGTACAGTTTTAACGTAGCCCCCTTTTGGCTGTTCCCAAAATTGAAAATTTCATTCAAAGGGTATCGGTTTGATGATACGGAGACAAAGAAAATGAGATGTGTGCGCGTGAAGGCTATGCCGAAAACTGACTTCCAAAATTGCTTCGGGATGTGGAAGCACCGGTGAGAGCGTGTTGTTCAGTCGAATGGAGATTACTTTGAAGGATTCCACGAGCTGGATGATGATGAATAAATCCAGCGCGGAAAAATGAAGGAGGGTCGGATACTTTTGGGACAGACCTCGTGTGTATATGTGTATATATATATATATATGTTGCAGCAAATGACGTTTTATTTTTTATATATTTTAAAACTAAGAAACATTTAATGAAGTTTAACAATTACACTAAAATTAAATAATAGACAAAACAAACAAAAACAAGAGGAAAATGACGTTATACTTTAAAATAACGTTATTTTCTAGACACCAGGTGGTACCTAACAAACTAGTAATTATCGCGATTTATGTTACTTTTGGGCTTTGATCATCGTTAATTTCTACACGCGATGGAAGAAAATGTCGTTATCTTAACGGCGGTAAGTCGAATGTTATACGACTATTATTGGCGAGCTTACTCGGTCGGTCACTATAATTTATTGTACCAATTGTGTAGACGTTAATATTTCCGTTAATCTTTCACGGTACGCGTCGGCGTCGTTGCGTCGTAATATTTAGCGTGTATTTCCTTTAAATTATATCGTCGACGCGATTCAATACCGACGAACTTGAACCGAAAAATAAATTTAACAATATTTATATCCTCGTATAATTAACGAAAAACGTAGCGACCTAACCTTTGGTCACGTGAAAACGAATAATATTGTAATACGAGAACGTTTATGTACGATTAACAAACATCGTTAACTAACGCTGTTCGGAATTAACGTAAATCCTCGGTAAATAACGTTGTAACCCTGGCAAATTATTCGTTTACAATCTATTAATCAGCGGCGGCGTACTTATGGGTTGCAGGGGTGTTTGGGGTTTCCACTTCCTCGGCCCCCGGGGAAGATCTGAACGTAAGATCTCAAATTTTAAACGCGTCAATGATATAACGGCAGTTGGTTCACTTTGTTCATAAATAGTCGTTATTTTCTTTCGTATTCTTGTACAACGTCAGACATTTCAAATAACCGTAGTACGGACGCTTATACTGACATTTTAAAAAAAGATCAAATAGTTCGCGTTATCAATAAAACGAAGTGTTACGTGCTACTTTGTAAAACCGTATTGCCTATCGAGTGTTTCCGTGAATTGACCTTCCTAACGATGGCGGATTAGCAGCCGCACGTTTACGGTCGTCACAATAAAACGCATAAGCGAATAGTCCGCAGAGTTCGTTGCATACCCTGCGTGGCATGTAAATAGTGTTCGATAATTAGTCGATAACAAAAACGATTATATTTATAAAAATGTAGAACACCTTTAATGAATCGCGTTTTCGTTAATTTACGTACCATTTATTCGTCGATAATTTTCCAAACGACAGCTATAAGTCGTTTTGCCTTATCGATATTGTACTGTCCGCCCTATCTACCGTTATTACGCCCAGTTAATAGGACAACATGTCCAAATAAATCGAATACAACTTCGATTATTTCTTGGACGCTCTTTTGGTGTTTTTGGCCGCTCCGTCGAGGTGTTATTTACACGTTTAAATTCAAATTGTTTTAATTTTTATCAAATATATAACTCGAAGAACCGCTTTAATGAATTCCCGAACGTAATTGTTCTTTTTTCTCAACCCCCTTTGACTCGACAAAGTAATAATAAAAACGGTATTAATTTTTTTTCTTTATGAAAAAAAAAACCGGGGAAATATACTTTACCGAGAATAAACTAATTAATCTTGTTCGAGAAATACTTGTTTTTTCTTTTTATCACGAATGTACGCGTAATGACCGAGTCCTATTGATTATTTTTACTTTGTATATATATATAACGATTTAAATAAAACATTCATTTTTTTCATCACCCAGTTACATATACAGTTGTAATAATATACATAACTGTTATCGAGTATTCGAAAACTGCGCAAAACAATTATTGTACGGTATTACGGAAAATTGGCGATAATTATTCGATTTAAATCGCCCAGTATCCTTTAAATTATGTTTATACGAAGGGCGAAGTTTTTTTAAAAAATTTTATATCTCGGGAGTTTTGTTACATTTCGTTCAGAAATACGCCTCGCATATCCTTTCTAAATTGTTCATTTACATATTCGTGTACTCGTTTTGTATTTGTCGTAACAATATCAACTTCTGATTTTTAAATAGAAGCCTATGGTTATTACGGTTTCGCGAACGTTCGATATCGTCATTTATGTATTGATTGGATGTATCCACGTAACGAATTTGTGTATTTACGGGAAAACGATAGTTTTGTTAATACAAATTTTCGTATATTTCGCACCGAGGTCATTCGCTCAAGCGGATGTTATGTAATAAAATTTTCGAGACAAAATATTTTACAAAGTTTTACAAGGGTGAGTGTATATAATTAATTAACACATTAGAACTGTCTATTGTATATTATATACCTATACGGCGAGTTGCAATCGTAAATAATTTCTGTAAGAATTTCTCGAAATATGGTGGTGGATGTATTGTTTTGAATATGAGAAAAAGTGACTAAGTTTGGTCTCGACTCGCGAATAATGTTTTTAGAAGACGAAGTGGACCGAATAATTAAAACGAATATAATTTAAAAAAAAAAAACAAAATTCCGTGACATTTCGTGTCTGTTTTAAAACGCGGTCGTTTCAATGTAAAAAATATAGTCGTGACAGCGCGAAATTGTCTTAAAAACGGCCGAGCGTAATATTTTCGGAGATGAAAAAGTGCGATTTGGTTAGATCTCGAGTGAATCATTCGATGAATGTTTCCTGAGAGAGGAACAATTCTTAATTAGAAAAATTCAATAAGGTACAAGGTGTCTATTGACGCGTGTTTTATTAACTAAGAAGGCTGGCGGTATCATTATAACGTTAAATTACGTTCTGAAGGGCTATAGCCCTTATATTATTATTTATAAATAATATTTGCAAATGAACGTCTTCAGATATGTTCGAAGTTAAAATGTTTATTTAATATTTATTTATTTATAAACTAAAGACGAAATTAATGAACAAACCGTTCTTCAAATGGGAAAATACGAAAAAAAATTTCATTTTTCAATTCTTTGATCTATGAAGTGAATTTTGTATTTGGAAAGTGTTATTGTCTTTAGTAAACTGAAAATTTCACGTTTTCGGGCGTTTATTCAAAATATAATGTACGGTATTCCACGGACAGAGCTAAAGTTATGTAATAGAATATGTCTTAAGTACGAGCTATATAATTTCGCTAATATTAAGAATCAACGTTATTACTGTAGAAATTATCGATAAAATACCTACCAATCGCGATTAAAAAATAATTTTGTTAAGGTGAAATCTTATAACGCAACGCATATTATAGACAATAGGTATTTTCTGTTATAAAAACCGTAAGCTACCGTAATTATAACATAAATAAATATCGACAGGTACGTACGTTTTTATTTTAAAATACAATTTTTATTCACGAATTGCAAAAATGAAACTTGAAAAATTGTATCACATTATTTTAAAACATATTATAAGCGTCATTCGAACGTTACAACGTTTTTAAATAATTCCGAAACGTTAATATTTGATGTATAACAAAATGAACGATTCAAAACGGAGTTTTTCCATTGTTAACTGAAATCAAACGCGGCCTAATTTGGAAAAAAAACATTTTCCAATAATTTTTCGTATCATTTTGAAAATGACAAACAATACTTTTCAATATATTGTATATTATAACTTATTCCACGCTCTTATTATAAATGTATTACTACATCTATAATGCCGACCAAAAAATTGTTTCGAAAACGTTGTAGTTATCGTAGAATTGTTAAAATTTTTTATTTAGTCGAAAACTGATATAAGTTACACAAATTTGTCGCGAATATTAGGATGTGCCTTAGCACACCAGGCACATCTCGTAGCTTAGCCTATGCAGTATTTTATATAGAACGTACTATACGCGAATAAAAGCTGTATACGAATCGCGATAACAGAATAATAATAAAAGTTCGTAAAATGAGCGATTATAGTCTGGTCGGTTTATTGAAATTTCGTTCGTCTAGAATTTTCAGTACCAATGGATGCGGTTAGTAAATTAACTGATTAAACGAAATTACTTTCGATTAATTTATATATATATATATATATATAGTTTAAATTGGATTTTAACTATATTAAAGTGATCGGGCTTTGGTGGTACGCAATGCTATTCTACGATTTCTAAGTAATTATTTTAATTAAAAACGTAACCGTCGATGTTTTGGCGTGACGAGCGAAAAATGTTATTAAATAAAACGTTTTAAATTTATATATATATATATATATATATACATATATATATATATATATATATATGTATATGTATATATTTATTTATATATATATAGTTTTTA
>JAIPRN010001453.1:0-45909 GCA_025469175.1 Geopemphigus sp. TES_GeoC_2020
TATATATATATATATATATATATATATGTATACCGTTATTATTATGGTAAACACGGGATTATAATAATAATCGATGCAAATCGGTGTAAGTTTTCACCGATGTGAAATGCAATATAATGTTACACGCATAACACTGACGTTTAAATTGCAGGGGCTTTCGCGATATACCTGCCCTGTCAATTACCAAACTGTTGTCCGTTGTTTATACCATGTAATACGATTTTCTCATCGAATTGTTACACGATTATTGTTGAACAATGTGTATATTATATTCTGGTTGGCGTATACGGTATAATATCGGTTTCATTGTCCATCTTCTTATTCGACGACTGGTCACGGAGAGATCTACTTCGATAGGTATCCAAAAACCTCGCCTCTATATACTGTAAGCACCGTCGCCTACGCCGAACACACGAATAACCCAATTTCTTTTTCTGTTTATGTACCTCGGTCATTATAACGACGACGAGAATTTTATATAGGCAAGACCCATAGTGAACGGACGCGCAGTTTGTATGTTAGGTACTATTTAGGTTTATTCGTTAATAGAAAAAGAACAAAAGAAATAGGAAACAATTATTGAGTTTCCACTCCATAATATGAAGGAAAAACAATGCAAACACTATAAGACGCGTTGGTATTACTGACACTATAATTACGTATATTTATGATAATCCATACTCGACTGGTATGTATTTCAATATAATTTACTTATAGATGCCACGATAAATGTGTAAAACGCAATTTATTTTGTGCGGATCCGTTCACTGACACACCCAGAGGAAAACTTTAGAGCTTAAGTCTCCCTCTGTAAAAAAAAAATTCGAATCCAAATATAAATGAATATATAATACATCGTATAAATTTTAAGTTTTGTCGATGATATTAACTTTTTTATAAATATAGAATATATAAGTGATGTATATGCTACGTTGTCGGTTAAATATTAATTATCATTTTGATTGGCCTGTGATAAAATTGGAATAGAATTAAACACTCAAAAATGTTATTTATTATATTTTCTTCAAAAATATTTGTTATAGAAAGTAAATAACACATAAATAATGATTTCTTTATGTAAATAATATCAATCGTTAAAGATTTGGGTGTTTGGCTTTTAATAATAAATTAACGTTTAATTATAATTTAAATTATATAAAGAATTTAAGATTTATTAAACGAAATTGCGAAGAAAATGCATTATACTTTAGCTCTTATAAAGTCTTTTTATAATCTATTTTTCTTTAGTTCATTCTCATTTAGTGTATGTATCTATCGTTTAAAAAATTAATAACGTCGGTATTATTTAAGACTTTGAAGCAGTTCGAAATAATTTTCTTAGATTTTTTTTATAAGAGCAGTATATCTAAAATTTGATAATCGGGTTATGAAAAAATTTGAAGTTTTTGGACATGAATGCATTTAAAAGGGACGAAAAGAATTAATTTTAATAGTATTATTTAAATTATTAAATAATATGAATACATGTTCAAAGTTATTATTTAGAATAATGTTTAAAATATTTTTTAGAGGTACTTAGAAAAACAAATTTATTTTATGTAGAAAATGTTTCATCGTATATCAATGTTGTCTGAAATGTATCGACGATTTATAAAAATTCTGCTAATATAGATATTTTAATAATAATATTACATTTTTTTTTAAAAACATCGCGTTCAGAATAAGTCGTTTAATTATATTTTTGATTTATTAATTCATTTATTGGTTTACATATGTATTATTAATATATTTTTATTTCTTCTTCTTCTTCTTCTTATTATTATTATTATTATTATCTTGTAACTAAATAATATTCATTATTTTAACGTAATGTTGTTAATAATTACAACTTTAATTATTTTATTTCGTAAATAAATAATTAGATACATACTGTATCAAATATAAATAATCGTGAAAATGTAACTCATTTTTCAATAAATATAATTTAACAGATTTAATTACAGAATATTATAAACAACAGCACTTCTAGCTTCCTTCTCCTCTAAAAAAAATTATTCTGTAATGTGTCCCTGGGTCGTCTGTTAATGTACAAGCTCATCAGTGCTATAGCGTCGTGATATACTATAAAATGAAATATAAGACCATACTCGATTCTTAACGCTAAATTTTGAAACACGCGACGTGAAATATTGAATAAACAATGTTCGATTGGAAACTGATCTGTTTTTGTCTTTCGAAAATTTTCATCAGTTTTGGCGAGTTTTATAGATCGGGAAGAACGTTTTTGCCTAGTGACAATGTGCGTTGGTCTACTTTATGCCAGCTGACGTGTTAACTATTCTTCATAATTTATATACAGTTTTTAACGAGTGTTGCTGCTTGCCCGTTTGAGTCTTATAATACGTTTGTACCGTAGTTTTGGCTTTCTTACGATGACTATTACTTTTCTCGATGATTATTACTTGTACGTGGGTGACAATATTGTGTTACGTCACGTTCTGGAAATGGACATATCTCCTTTCGAACCGACTTTCTGAAGAGAGCATATTTCCGAGAGAAAAGCAATGTTAACTACTGTGTTAGTGTGGGGGGGAGGACGCATTAGTAAAAAATTGTTTTCTCGATGCTACGTAATAGTGTAAGTTCGATTACCGATCAACTAATTTGTTGTTATGTCTAGATGAATATCGCAGTTTATATAGAATTTTTTCAAGAATTTCATAAGTTTATTGATCTACCTGTTATGATAAAATCTCGTACGCTACTCTAGCGGTTCTTCTCGATCTTTTAATTATCGAGTACCACTTTTGACATTTTTACGTTCAATAGGCGTATCATTTAAATTTCAAAACGAGAATTAGGGGAAATTATATATAAATGCATTTTTATGACGCGTCTTTTGTTGCATGTTTAAATTGGATCGTATACGTATAAATTACACGAGCGAAAAAATCTTAACGTTCAGATTATTAGTTAGGAAAAAACTGCCCATACGCAAAACATATTGTAACATTCAGGGATGCTTATGGTAAATAGAATTTAGTCTATACGTCTTTATTATCGATAAATCATTATCACCGACTAGTATCATACATAATGCTACGTATTATAAACGTATTAATAACTGTAACATTCTAGCTATTGTTCACTATTAATTTTCTACAGCAATCGTCGTAAACCATAATAATTTGTTTTAGTTTTGCTAATTCTTAAATTATTTTCAAAGCAAATTATTTTTAAAAATCTTAAATTCTTTGTTGAACATAGTTACGTACCACCTGAGAATATGTCTTTGGCTTACCACTGGTTGGAAATCGCCGTTCTCTACTAGAAACGGTGAAAATTTCATTACGTTACCGGGTCGATACATTGCTTCCGTTATCCGATTGTATTTTAACTGTTTTTATGTCAGTGGCAGATTGAATAGGTTGGAAATGGATGTATGCCGCATGTATTTTTCATCTGTAAATATTCCCTGGATCATAGTCCTCTTCAATGAACTATTTCGATAAATTGTACGGGGTGGAAATCCAGTAGGTTATACCGTTATTAAAAGCCCAAAAAAGTCATAATTCAAAAGCAAAAATATGTTAAGAGTAATTATTTTCCTATATACGAGGAAATAATATTAATATTACGAAAATTTAAATGTATTCGAACTACATCGTCTTTCATGTCGTAATTGACTATATTTATTTAAATATAGGACACTGTGGTCGGTGTTTGTGTAGGTGGTATTGTTACTTTTGTTATTTTTTTCAATTGGATAGAATATTGGACTTTCCAACTCACAAAACACAATAAGACTTCATATCGCCTTTATCGATCCTAATTTCGAATAACGTTTATTTCATCGTGATAATGTTCACACTGTAGTGAAAACGTATGGAAAATTAAGTTTGCATTAACGTTTCAAACGATTATCTATCGTTCCGTCAAGGATTTTTAATAATAAGATATCGATACACTACAAGCATATACGTTTGGTAATTTTTATAAAAATTTATCGTAACATTAGCCATCTTAAATCTACCACTGTTTAATGCCATTCTCTTATCTCGTGGTTTTATTTAATAAAATTGTGAACCACGTGTTTTATGGGCTTCAGAATATTTCTTTTGATTCTGCCTATTCCATTGGTAAAATTCTGCTTATTTACGATACCATAATGTAATTAATACTTTTCTGTATAAGTACATAAATGTAACCACATTATTATACTGATAGAATACCACAATACGATATTAATCACCTTATACCAATTTCATACATATACAAACACGTTTAATATATATATCGAATTCAAATCTCATTTCTCACGATTAGATCAACGTCATTAGATTGATAGGTGCGTTGAAAAGAGAATTTTCGTTTCATTTCACATATGTGACAGACAGAAATAGAAACTCAACGTTTACAATCGTTAATTTATAACGTTTGCCAATATATTTATACATATAGGCAAACAAAATAAATAGCTTACCTATATTTTGGCAAATATACGTTAAAAATTTTATTTTTAAATTTACTGAGCCAAAAATTTCAGTAAGAACTAAAAAAGAAAAAACGTATCAAGTGGCAAAAATACCTTACCTTATCAACGGCAGACCGACAAATGTAATTTTTCTGGTTTGTTGACCTACGGCTATAATCTAATTATCGAGTTAAACGCAAACGCACAAACGGTCGGTTGAGAAACGACGATTTGTCTTGGAGGCCACGATTTTAGTCTGGTACTTCGCCCACTGTGTACAAAAGCGTAAAACTTGTAAAAATGTCGACGAGAAACTATATTTCATCCTCTTGTATTATCGATTGGGTAACAATAATACTCTGTGTCAGAAGCATTAACACGACTTTAGATTTTCTATTATTCTGTTCATTAAAGAATAGAGAGTTCCGAAATGAGCCGTTGTTTTAAGACTCGATGATATTTGTGCTCTCTCTTTCTCACTACATATATATACACCAAACCATCTGTCGGAGATTGCGGTTGCATTGGAAATGTTATTAGAGTGGATTGAATAACATAAATAGATCATATTTTTGGTAATGATTTATTGGATTAAGGAGTTGTGGAAAAAACTTGGATTTTATCAAAAAATTCGTCGATAGTGCACGTGGCATTTAACATTTGCCATACGTATTATTGCGTTCATCGTTCCATTTCGGGCTTAACGCTTGCGGTCTTTAATTTCGTATTGCGTCACGCCCCACTCAATAAGTATTGTTTTTTTCGCTTCAAGTTAGTTTATCTTAGATTGTATCTTTCCGCATTTAAACGTACCCTTGAAACAGTCTTATATTATTGGGTAGTTATAATTGTACGTCGATGGTATTTCTTCTCTTTCTCGCTCTTTCTTCGAATAGTTGTATTCGATTTGGTTAATTGTGTTTGAGGCGTTTATTAAGCGTCGACGAGTGTTATGGTTGTGTTTTTTAGAAAACCGTAACCGGAACACGCGGCCACGTTTTTGAACTAACACCTTCATCCGGACGGGCCCGATTATCGCGCCATCCGCGGGATCGTGTACCGACACAAGATCGCTCGAGGTTACATTGTGTGTACGTAGGTATCTATTATCTACACGACGTGTTACTGTAATAGGTAATAATATCGTTACCGTCAGATTTCGAAACGATACGAGACGGTTAATCATAGTAATACCCGTAAACGTATTTCTGAATTTCGACGTGGGCGCATAAAATGAACGATGTTTAAAATGTTTAACTTTCGCGGTAGGTTTCGGAAACTCTGCGAACACGCATAAAATACTATGGCCAATATACCCTTGTCGATGAGGCCGTGAAAATGTGAAAATTTCGTCGCCTTATTTCGAACATCTATGCCAAGTTTTAGCGACGATATTACCTTCTTGTCCACCAACGGATTTCAACAAATTCGATGTACGACGAATATAATAACGTATCCGATGTGATGGAACATACGTACGCGTGGACCGTCATTACCCAGTGGTCGGTGTTTGATTTGTACACGAGACGGTTCGTTTGCGAACGACGATTATTTTTTTTTCCCGAATCGAGTATTACTTCCTGCGGTCTGTACCGTATTTACGTATCCCGTGCGTATAACGACAACAATTTGGTGAACTTTGGCTCGCGGTTTTATCGTGCACGCTGTCAGGAAAACGACGTGCGTTTTGAAATGTAATACGGAAAATTTAATATATAGGCGTGATTACGTAAAACTTAAATTTTTGTAACTGTACGTATTGCATAATGTAATCAAAAACAAAAAATATTATTTCGAAATAAAATATTATTATGCTTAACCAAATAAACGAATCATCGATATGGAAAAAACACACGTTGGTATTTGGATAAAAAACGGTTTTTAGTCTCGGGTCAACGTTTATCGAATATTATTATTAAAAATACTGTAATAAATTACAGGGACCCACCGGCCGGTAACCATTGTAGATATCGTCTTATGTCCCCGGAATACGAAGTTCTATTCATTTTTTTATATTTGTATAGTTAATCAAATCGCAAGGAAATATGTTATACTAATAATTATGTTATCGTTTAAAACGTGTATAAATGTTCATCAACGCCCTTATAGCTTATTTTTCGTCGATTTAACGTAATATTTCTTTATCTTTGTGTTTTGGCTTTACCCCGCAATATATGTAAAGATGTTGACGTTGTTATTGTTTTTTTTTAACAACTGAATTAACAAAAAATGTAATAAATTCCCAATTTAATAATTCTGATTATTGATAACGTACCCCAACTATCATTTCTTGTTTTAGTTTCCATCGCAGTTATAACGGAAAATTCGACTTTTCATGGATAAAATTTTATTTTTTTCATAAAATATTTCGAGATTCGAACTAAAAATTAAAATGTTGCAATAGTTTTATAATTGTATGTATACATTGTAGATTTAATACGTTTAAACTTCTGAAATCTCAATTTAGATACACGTTCAGGAGTCAGAGTTTGACGAGTTTTTGTTCGATTTTTCCATCTCTAAGAAATTCTTTTTCGACGACTCTTGAATCCTAAAAGAATCACGGCCAATAATTAATTATCAAAATATCAACGTTTTGTTTATTATATTTTTGTCGTATAAAACTAATTCTCCTTTTGTTCTGGCCGCTGCAATTCTTCTTGGGCACCAAGAGACTTCATTTTCGAGTAGCCATTTTGACAACGTTGTAAAAGTATTTCTGAGGTATGGACACATTTGTATATAAAATGATAATACTTTATAAACATTTCGAAGATCTACAGCCGATAGTGAAAATAATGCAGAAATGAGGAACTCTACGTCGTATTTTCGATCTCCATCGGGAGATATATATGGTCACGATTTACGTACGATTGTTCGTGTGTTAGGGAAGGTAGGTGGCGGTGTCATCGGTTTTGTCAAGAACTAGACGCCAATTACTGAAGTTATAATCGACGGAGCGAAACTCTGCGATTTATACAATTTTTCGGTTCTCTGTTATAGTATCGACGGCAGGAACGTTCTTGTCGCGTTCTTCTACGAAGAACGGCATAGTTTTCACGAGGTACTCGTATTGTACGAGGAAGAAAATAAATCGCCATATTTTTTCTCATCGTGTACGCGCGTATGTGTGTGTATGTGTGTGCACGTGTGTACGTGCGAAGACTGAGGTGGGTAGGTATACACTTTCCCCGAGCGAGCGTTTTGCACGACACGAGCGTTTTCTCGTTTTTGTTGCTCCCCGTTTTCGACCGGCGCGACCACGTCCGTCAACACGCACACAACATTATAATATCTATTATGACGCACGCGTATACCGCTGTGCTACAGTGTCTAAAATCGGGGTTAAGTTTGCCGGAGTGACGGCCTCGTGGCCGAGCTCACAATAATGATAATTTATATATATATATATATATATATATATATATACACGTGCACGCGCGCACGTAATATAATAACCCCGGCGGCCCGACGAAGCGTGCGCGAGAATTGCGTAGCGTGACCAGCCGACGATAGACACGTGAAAAAATGTATAAAAAAAATTACAATAACGTAAAATAAAAGAGACAGGACGATGTTCCGGTTTGGCGTAGGAGGAATGATAACAACAGCAATAACGAACGACGGCGACGACCATTATCGTCGAAAGCCTTCTTCTCCTACCACCACCACTCACCCCACAACCACGAGACGGAGTACTTGCGATTATGATGACACATACCGACTGTTCTGTACACGTGACCGCTGGAGTGGCGGTGGTGGTGGCTCTTAGATCCCCGCGTATTACAACTACCGTTTACCGTATAGCGCAATTCGAATTTACCTACGTAAATTACTTGATTACCTCGAATATCGAGGTAAAAGCGTGTCCAAGAAGAAATTGGATCGAATCAAAATTGTATTGGACGCGATCGATAATCGAAAATTGGTCTACACGACTTTCATATATGTTATTCATTCGCTGTACACTGTGGCGTATGTTAGAGGCAAACCTTTGCAAAGTGTTGAATTGGGCAATCACGAAGTGTTACGCTATATTATTATTAGTTGGCAAAAAATTAATGTTATTACGAAGTACGAACTTATGGATAATAATAATAATAATAATAATAAAACTTGATTTATAAATGTATCTTACATTTTATTTTTATTAATTCGATTGCGACGATCGTGCGCATATGAAACGAACCCGCGAACGCCAGTATACCGGATCCATATTTTTTTATGTCTAATTGACGTTGGACCAAAAACCGATCTCGAAATTAAATTCAACCTGCTAAGTACGACTTTTAAGTATTACGTATACATGACGTGTACCTATATATATCGTTCCGAAAGTTTAAATATCCATAGCCGTAATTAATAATAATAATAAAATAGGGTACCACTTTGGACTTTGTTCAACGAGCCAATAACATTGGTCGGTCGCATACAATACCTTATATACTTATATATATATATAAACGCTGCATAAACGCGACTAAAATACGGAATTCAAAAACAAAAGGCACAGTCCCAAACTCACACGGGAAACCCTATAAACTCAGTAGGTCTCTATACCGAATTGTCCTATTAACAAATGTCGTCAGTTCGAGTATTAAGTGTTACGTGTCAAGATCGTTCTTCAACGACACCGTTATCGTTAATCGCATCTTCGTTCATTTTGTATTATCCTCGTATTGCGTTTGTACGAAATAAAACGATACATTCGTATACACTGTACATAATTGTGTCTTAACTTTATTTAATTATATTCGTCTGTCCTTCCACTTTTCATAATTTTCAATCGCGCGTGTCCGTTATTCAAGGGTTTTTGATAATACGCCTATTTCGGTACGGACGTCGCTAAATACTACATTTGTAAACCGATATTACGTCATCGAAGTCCTTATAGGCAAATTTCAACGCGAGAAAATACTACGTGTTCATACGTTGTGTAAACACGGACAGGAATGGATAAGGCGGCTGGTTCCTTATAATTTATGCGCGTTTCATTTTATGCAATGGTTTGATTGTATGTAGTTCAAAATCGTATTTTCAGCTTTTATTTTGTTTTATATCCGTTTAAAATTGACTTTTCGAGTGGGTACAAACAGTGTATACAAATAATGAAAAAGGTACGCATTTTTATAATAATGTCGATACATTCGATTTGTTTTTAAAACGAGCGTTATTCACGTTTTTAATTTTGGATATATTATTGTCTTATCACAACGACGCGTACATCATTCGTAATAATCAACGACAAAGTTAATACTAAATATATCGCACGATTGAACTCGGTAAAGTTATATTTGTAAAATAGAATCGAGGACATCTGAGAATACATGAAAAACAATTTTTTCTATTTCGAAATCTTCTCGTCTCGCGTACAGAATTGCATAAGTCTATAATTTTTTTTAACCCGTAACGTGGTTGTATTCTATATCCGAAACATACCCGATTCCGTAATCGTCTGTCATATTATATTAACTGTTTACCCACGCCCTTTGCAAATGTCCGAGCGATCTTTACCCTTCGAAATGCCGACTCGCGTCACGTAACGCTATCACGTTTACACGAATTTGTGTTCCATGTTATTATCGTGTTACGGCGTGAAATTGAGAAACCGCATCGGCACCCGGCACACCGGGACATCGTTTTTCGGAATTTCGTTCGTGTTTACATCCTTGAGCTCGTAATACTTATTATAATAACACTGTAACGCGGTAAAAAAAACAAATACAAATACGCCGCTATCGAACGATCGTCGTTAATACTTTCACGATTATCTTCGGTAAATATGTAGGCGCTTACGACGTGTATTATGTATGCGTTTACTGTACGCGAACGACTACGTATGGTTGTATTGTTTGGTTAATTGGATAAGCCAATAGTGAAAACTGAATAAGTCACGAAATGATAATTGTCTATAAACTACTTGTACCTACTGCAGCGTACGCGCCAATTTTACTTGTACAAACGTCGTATCCTTATAGCGTCCTACGAACGCGAATATAACGGCGTACCCGAAGCGCGAAAGTACACAAAACGCGACATCTTTTACACGACCGTCGTTTTGGTGGTTCGTTGTATCGCGAGAATGAAGCTGGCTTGTTTGTTTTATTTCATTCGCGTCTGTCATTAATTAACCGACAATCTTGGAAATTCAACGCGCACGCGCGCGTTGATTTCGTTAACGTTTGAACGGAAAACGACGAAAGAATGGACAAATACGAACAATTCCCGGAGTGATTGTTTATTTCGTTTTTAGTTGTTCAGCGGGCTTCGCTTTAATTAACGACCGTTACCCGTTCTGTCTAATTGGAATGCACTTCCGCCCAACAAACATTCACCATTTCGATCAATTCTCCACAGAGAAAATTCCCTCTAAAACCTAATAATATTTTTCAATTGTCAAGTTATCTAGGGAAATCATTAACGAGACGGCATACTGTATAGACGATAATTCGTCTATGGAAATCGAATTTTTAATTTCGAAACGATTTATTGGTTTATTAACGCGTATAGTATTGTATAAAAGACTCAGTTGACGTGTTATGTCTATTATATAATTATAAAATAATGTTGTAATTTATAGGTGGTATTATTTAAACGATACGCGTATCCTTATGTCAGTAATTTATTCGTTGTTTCAACGGTGCAAGTAACATTATTGTGTAATGTCATATAAAACTAATTATCTTAATTTTAATGTTTAGATTTCGAAGAAATTAAAGAAGCCATTGACTTTATAACGATACGTTGTTTTGAAGATGTTTTGTTATTAGATAACGTAGTTTACCTGTATGGCTTTTACGTAATATGATCGTGGTGAATCGATTTGAAATAGGAACGACATCTTAGTTAGAATCGTATTTTTTTGGGGAGGAAAGAAAATTGATTTAAAATTTAAAAGGTTTAAAATATCGATTACAGTAGTGTGTAATTGAAATTGTCGTGTTCAGTATGAGTTATCTAACTTAGTAGTGCTTATTGTATCGTCGGGTTTGTTGTCCCTACGATATAATTAATGTCTCACTCGTTCGCGGAGTTTACACATTTTATTTTATAGCGACTTAAAGACAATATCCAGGATTTAATATGGATAATATACCGATATTAAGATTTTGGTTAATTGTTGTCGCCGTTACGTGTCGAATACTAAGATTCTTAAGTGAAATCGCGCATATTATTCGACAGTCGTTATTTCATTGATCAACCACTGATCTTTTTTAAAATGACGACACATTCCCTCGAAACAACAGTCTAATTCGTGCCTAATATATAAGTTTATCTAGATTTTCTTTTGATTTTAAAATACAATCGATGGGTATAAGTTTACCTACGTAATTTCGCGAAATTATTCTTATATCAAAAACACGAAAACGTGTCAAAGAATAACACATCTAGGTCAACGTATTTACCATAAGATCGTTTTAACCGTTATTTTAATTCTAAACCGGGGAGCAGTTCATCGATTTGTCATGGAAACATCATTTCGATTTCGTAAATCTAATAAGAAGATATCGCTATTATTATTATTATCTTCGTATCGTGTTCGTGATACACGGCGTCTATATAGGTAATAGGTTAGTTCATCGTTTACGGATTGTCTCAGTTTTCTAATGTTACGACACGATGCCCCTACGGGATAGGTCTAACATTTATAGAAGAAAAACGTAATCGTAATAAGATTAATATCGTTTCTAAACGTTCGCTTACGTAAGATCGATGCAATTTATACTTTACGCTCATTGTAGGTCCGTGTGAAAAATATTGGAATAGCTACAGAAATAATTACGAACGTAGAGTACCGATTTAAAAAAAACAAAGTCTGATGTAATAACAAATTTTTTTGAGTATTTAAAGCAAAATATTTAGAAATTATTATATTATATTATTCGACGATGATTAAGGTTAAATGTAAACGTAATTAGAAGTTCGATAATCGATAAACCTTTTGATTAACCGATTAATTTTGAATGTAAATAATTTTTTTGTGTAACAAATTACTTTTAATTTTCATTCAAATTAATTTTAGCCCGTTCGTTCGGGTTAAACCAGAACTATTTCGTACGTAATGTGTTCTTCAATAAAAAAAAAACTAAATGGTAAACTAATAACTTATTTTACGGTTTTGTATTTTTTTTATCGGAGGACACATTTTCCAGCTAAGGAAAGTCACTACTTTCTGTTAAAAAATTTGAAGAAAATGTTATACACTCTAAAATTCAATAAACGTTTTAAACGTAAATTCTGGGTTAGATTTTGTATTCATTGTTAAATTTAATTAGACATTACGCTCGAAATATATAATTTAACGTATTTCGTTTTAACGTAAATAAAAAGGAAAAATATGATTGACCATCGTGCAATAATAATCATCGTTAATAAAAGTAATTCATAAATTGTTCGAATTTTTTAATAGCAAGTATAAAGAAAAAGTTATACAATACGTTCGTTATTTCAGGGCGTACAATTATTATTAAACTTACGAATTTAGTTTTAGTTCGTCATTATTATATTTTTATACGTGAATTATCTTCAACCATGACCGTAATTTAAAACGAACGCGATGTATATGCTACAGAAAGTAACTGGAACGAAATTAATTAATATGTCATACTTTCCATCAAATTTCAACGACATAGGTATATCGATACAGTTATTATTACATTATTGACGCATGCCTTCTAGTTGTAGTAAATAAAATAAGTACTAAGTAATAAAGTGTAATGTTATAAACTATAGTCTCCTAATTGATGTTTACTAGTGGATAATTAAACGAAGATAATGAATTGAAATCGTGTTACTTTTAAATAGTTTTTCAATAATGATTATGCATTATTTACAATAAAATTGTCTCGTAAAGATCGAACGGTGAATTGATATTTTCGTTTCTAAATTTACAAAAATCGTACGAAATTAACAAATAATTATTTTATTATTATAAGATCGAAATTGCAAAGTTTATAAAAATCTCCGAGATTAATACGCGTAAAACAAATTAATAATAATTTAGAAAGTTTACCACATTTATATTCGAATAGTATTATTACGAAAATTCTGAACACAGTTTTGTCAACGCTTTCTCCGTAGATAGAGTATAGCAATTCGGTCTTTTCGATGTAAAACATATACCTTAGAGAAGTTTTGGCTGTATAAAAATATCATAAATCATAATTTTCTTAGACAAAGGATATTTTTTCGACTATTATTTATGTAATATTTGTATTTGTATACGCGGATTTTTGTTCGTTGAATTTTACACCCACGCTCTAGGAAATGATTGTTACACAAATGGTGCTCTTCCGTTGAGCCACGTCAATGACAAAGCTAAATTGTGAATTGACATTGATAAAACAGAACGCATCAAACACCTGTTCCTCTAATTATCGACGGATAAAATACGTATATTAAAAATAAAATTTTAACGATTTTGCTGTCTCATTGGACAGAAATTCGGATTTTCGCCTGTGACTTGTACCGTTCGTCGATCGGCGAATCTTAAAGCAGATGTTATCCAGCATCATCAAATCCCACGTACTAGAGATTTCGTTTATCCTCTTGGCTACTGCATAAAGTGTTTGTGTGTATTTTGTATACATACGTACGTTACTATAAAATAATTTTTTTCACAGTCACCGTGAGTCGTCAGCATTCATGTTGTGAATCATTCAACCGTTACTGGCATCTCGTTGTTAACCTATATTTTTCGTAGTATATTATCATTCATTTACACCATTTCAGAGTCTATCACATTCTCGTTCGTATTATTTGTTTACCGATTTACCAGGCCTTATTACTCCGACCCCGATTCCTCCGCCACCGTCATGTAAGTGATAACTGTTTACGATAAAATAATGGCTACATAATGGACACACGTGTAGTGGTCGGTGACAATAATGCACGTGAACGCCATTTCTCTTCGACATAATAGAAGAGACAACCGTACACGTTGGAAACCGATAAAATAACGAACCGTGGAAATCGATTCAATATATAGTCGTATTCGTTATCGTTTGTAAATGTCGTCTATATGAAAATCACTCCAGCGGTGTGTGTGTGTGTGTGTGTGTGTGTGTGTGGGCAGTCCGTGAAAGACAAGAAAATATGATTCCGTTTTGTGATGCCTCCTATACGTGTATTATTCGAGTCGATTTTCACAATTTACGCGTATTTTCAGGTATGAGAACCGACAGCGTTTGATTGAAAAACGACGAATAATGTCATCGACCGAGGACACGAAATATGGTGGTCTATCAGAATGGTTGGGTAATCTATTTGTTGACGGTTTTGATCTTGGTGCAGCTGTCTGCTACTAACAAGCCGCCACAATTCGTCACCGACTGGCAAACTGAAATAATTGTTCGGCTAAAAGAAGGACCAGAAACTCCTGTCGGTGAGTGTGTATATATATATATATATAAAAATAATTATCATAAATAAAAAAGTTGGAAATCATTTTTCGGTAACGTTGGATTTGATTTATTGTTTAGGAAGCCTCATATATCGGGTTCGTGGTATTGATCCCGACGGAGACAAATTAATTTTTGGCGTCAGAGAACCGGGCGATAAGGCCATAAGAGTTGAAAATTTTGGCAGAAGTGAAGCTAACATATATCTGAAAATCGAATTAGATCGCGAGGTAATCGAACATTTTAATATTCGCGCAATAAACGAACGTGTTTGAACAATCACAAATTTATTCAATAGACGAAAGATGAATATTCCCTGGTGTTGACCTTAACAGATGGTCACTTGGGAGATGGAAATTTCATTACTCAAAGTTTCTTATTGATTGTGGACGACATAAATGACAACGCGCCCGTATTCAAGCCGTATCAAAACACAATATTTGTACCAGAGGACAGTGCGCCCACGGTGATCGCAACGGTCGAGGCCACCGATGCAGACGAAGGCCCATATGGACAGGTAACATAGCAACAACAAATTAGGGTTTCACGGTCCGATGACCGTCACCCTCGTTCGAGTTCGTCAACACCGTATGGTTTTTAATTATAGTGTTTGTTAGATACCATTGTACACACTATTTACGATTCCACGACCAATCTCCCTCCCCGCTTTTCACGTTTTATTAGAGTGAATAAATATAACGCCAATTTTCTTATTTCGCCATAGATTCCTATGAACGTTTTAATATTTAATAATAATTTTCAATTACGATTAACTGTAACGAGTGTAATTGATTATATAATTGTCACGAAACATACACACGTAGGTAGTTTACCATTTGCAAGACACGGATGCGGTAGAAAGTGGATTGTTTTCTATATCCACGGTAAATGGCCAAGGCATAATTCGCCTCGTGGGAAGTTTGGATTATGAAAAGACATCGCTCCATCAGCTGAAAATCTTAGCCGTAGACCGTGCAACCGTCGACAAGGTTCGTGTACTCGCTAATTACTGCGCTAATCCAATTTATTCGGCACCGCTCTGCGACGGATAGACATTTACTAAACCGATAATTATTAATCACCGTTCACGTACTTTTAAACGATCGTTTGATAAATATACGTCCCTAATGTCGTAGAGGAACACCGGCACGGCTGCCATATTCGTGAAAATACAAGATGTCGAAGACCAACCACCTGAGTTCGTCGTTGTTACACCGGTGGCTAGAGTTAGCGAAGACGCACCGCCAGGGACTTCAATCCTTCAAGGTTTTCAGTTATATCGTTTTATTTTGTCGACGATAAAAAAAAATGTACCCGTTTATTAAATATACGCGCGTTTTGTGATAATTAGTGAAGGCAATCGACGGAGATCGTGGTATAGATAATCGCATTGTGTATTCAATTACACGTGGAGGCAATGGCATATTACAGGTGGAACCGAGTTCCGGTATTGTCTACACCACGAGAGTTTTGGATCGAGAGGATCCGTTTGTTATTAAAACCGGTGCCATTATTATCGAAATCATGGTACGACGAAATAAAAATTATCGCGATATTAATATTTCGTTATATTTTTCATTTCCACCGAAACGTTTTAGGCAACCGAAGATTCGAAGAATGTGTTCCCCAATCCGGCAACAAAAACGGAAGTTACCGTAATTGTTACGGACGTAAACGACGAGACGCCGACCTTCCGTAGTTCGCGATATATTGCCGAAGTTAACGAAAATGCTCAACAAAATACTCCGGTCAATTTTATCGGGGACTCGATACCGCAAGTTTACGATTACGATCAAGGCAAAAATGGAACGTTTCGTTTACGAATCCAACAAGGTCGAAACGGGTATTTTGATATTACGCCTTCCGAAGGTATAAACGAAGCGTCATTTTTGATACGTGTAAATAGGACAGCTGATTTGGACTATGAACTTATTAAAGGTATAAACTAAAAACTAAACATTACCTATTGGTGTTGTTTTAAATAAGTTTAAATACGTTTTAAACCAATTTGTTTTCCTAGTCATTAATTTTACAATCGTCGCCATTGAAACGATATCTAAAAATCCAAAATATAGCGTCGTGCCCGTTTCCGTTTACATTCGGGATGTGAACGATAATTATCCGGAATTTTCAAAATCTATTTACGAAGTTTTTATTTCTGAAAATTCTGTAACCGGTAAAACTATTGGAAAAGTAGATGCCACGGATAAAGATTCCGGAGTCTTTGGAACAAATGGTATTCGATATACAAGTATACGAGGAAGTTGCGCTGATTTGTAAGTACCACGCAATGTCTTTAGACTGGTAAATCATTTCGAAATAATATTGTTGTACTGATTCAGTCTTAAATTAAACGCGGAATCGGGAGAAATCATAATTAAGTCAGACAGGCCTGTATTTGATCGTGAACAGATATCTAAGCACTATTTAACAGTGGAAGCACGAGATGATTTAGGTTTAGGAAATAGGAATACTGTACAGTTAATTATCAACGTGGAAGACGTTAATGATAACTCTCCGCGATTCCTTTCTAACAAATATGAAACACGATTAAAAGAAAATCATTTGATTTTTGAATCACCGGTTGTCGTGGAAGCGAGAGATTTAGATTTAAACGGTATGTTTATGAAGTAAAAGTAAAATTCAATCGTCGCGCTTTATCCGTAATTCGTATTTATTTAGGCACTAAAAATTCCGAAATATCGTATCGCATATTGCATTCGGATTATTCAATTGAAAGTTTCTCGATTGACTCGGTTACGGGCGTTCTAAAACCGATAAGACCAGTAGATTTTGAAAAACTACAAAATCGGAAGAACAGCAATAGTATTGTCGGGAATCTTCGACCAATTAACTTGGTGGTCCAAGCGCAGGACCATGGTTTGCCATCACTTTCCGACGAAACTCACGTTATCGTGTACGTGGAAGACGTTAATGATTTCGGACCAAAATTCGAAAGCAGTAATTACGAGACGACTATTTCCGAAGATTTAACGGGCGGCAGCACTGTGTTACAAGTACGTTTCGTAATTTTTGTATTACGCGGTTGTTAGAACAAATTCAATTACTGTAGCCAATACATCGACGGATATTCGAAAACGGGTACGCTTATTGATTACACGGTCGAATTGTTTAGGTAAATGCATGGGACGAAGATGGATCAGCTCCGAACAACGTTGTAGTGTATAGACTCAGTAGCGGCGCGGAAGACAAATTCGTAATCGACGCGTATTCGGGAGTGATTAAAGTCGCGCACGGTGCGTCGTTGGACCCGGACAAAACTCAACCAAAGACGTATGTATACTATTTGGAAGTGGTGGCGATCGACGGGGGAATCGGCGACCAGCAACTCAGTTCCGCCATAAACGTGACAATTCAAATACAGGACGTAAACAACAAACTTCCGTTTTTCAAAGAAACGGAACCCGTTCACGTGAAAGAAAACGAATTGGTAACGTATAAACCGTCACAAAACGGGTATGTCTAAAGTGGATGTATGTAAAACGATGTATGTACGGCTTGTTGAAAAGGTCGGTAGCGTAATTACGAAAATCGAAGCGGACGATCCAGACGCGAAACCGGTGTTGAGATATAAGATCGACGCGAACGCTTCAGAAGCAAGAAACGAAGACGGGGTAATCGTCAGACCGGCGGAATACGATTGGCCGTCGGCGTTCGTTTTAAATCCGGTCGACGGGTATCTTAGGGTGGGCAAGCTGTTGGACAGGGAGAAGGTCGAGACCATTCGGTTGGCGCTCGTTGTCGAAGACATCGCCGCGGTGAACGGAGCGCAGATCGTTCAAAGTAAGTAAAACGCGAAAAACCATCGTGCATCTCGTACATTCGACTAGTGAATTCCCCGGTGTGTTTTTCGTATTGTTTCACCAGCTATTTTAATTGTCCACGTGGACGACGAAAACGACAATGACCCGGTGTTCGGTCAAAAGTCCTACAAAAGAACGGTGATGGAAAACAGTCGACCCGGCGTGCCGATTATCACCGTAATGGCCGACGATGCCGACAAAAACCGAACGATCCACTATTCGATAGAAGGTAGCGTTAACGGGCGGTATTAAGTTGTCCGTGGGACGTGTTTTTTAAAGGCTTTTCGACGTTTCAGATTCGTCCGTGGACGCTATCGACTTGATAAGACTGGACGCCGAGTCCGGGGAAATCGCGGTGGCCGGCCGTATCGATCACGAGCAAGTGCGTTGGATAAACGTCAGTGTCCGAGCATCCGACAACGGAGTTCCGGTCCGGTCTTCGTTCGCCGACGTCATATTGCGCGTAATCGACGAAAACGACAACAATCCATATTTTACCGAAGACACGCCCGCCAACATCACGGTACCGGAGAACACGCCGATCGGTACGTATCGATGGTATTTTTGGTGACGGCGGTTTTTATTTATTCGCTCGTAAAGTTCGCCTTAACGTTTCGGATCCCCGCAGGGTCGGCCGTGGCATTAATTACGGCGATGGACGCCGATTCCGGTGATTTCGGTAAAATCACGTACCTATTGGATCGGCTATCTTCACAGGTGAATACCTTATTCAGCGCGCGAATTTTTCGTGGCACGGTTATTACGGGTTCGTTTCAGGGCAAGTTCACTATCGATACGAACAGCGGTATGCTGAGAGTGGCCGATGCGTTGGACAGGGAACAGACGAGCGCCTATAATTTAATTGTCGAGGCTTGGGATAATTATCAGTTCGGGTACGTTTCCGGCGAAAGTCGGAACGCCTTTAAACAAATCACGTGAGTGCCAGCGCGTACTATCCGAATATTCGCAATAAACAACAACCGTTTTGATTATATGTGTGTATAACGCGCACGCCCCGTAGGGTAATGGTTTCCGACATCAACGACAATGCCCCGTTGTTCGACCATCTGCCTACTGAATGCGTGGTCGTCACGGAATTCCATACGACAGGCGATATGATTTTATTACTGAAAGCTACGGACGCGGACGACCCGAACACGGTCAACGGGCGAATAATGTTTTCCATAGAAGACGGGAACGAAAGAGGTCTGAGTCCGTGTTTATAGTTATTATAAATACCGTAACGTTACACAGTCGTGGGAACGTACCCGTTTGATCTAATAAATTAATTTACCATTTTACGTTTTTACTTAGAATTGTTCGCTTTGCATAACGTTGATTATTGGTCGGGACGTTTATACACGACTTCGCCGTTGAAAAACCTGTACGGAAATTATAGTCTCCTAATTCGGGCTCGAGACGGTGGTGATCCCCAGAAGTCAAGTTTAGCCACCGTGAACGTTTGCGTCACGGACGTCAATGATAACGCACCACGTTTCGTGTCACCCCCGTACAATGTAACCGTCAGGCTGCTTCAAGTAAGAATTTTGAATTTAATAACTACTGTAGACGAGCGTAAATGGTTTTCGTTTTCATTTAGAACATGACCATCGGGAGCTCGGTGATTTCTGTAAAAGCTATTGACGACGACGTTGGCCAAAACGCGGAAGTCAGGTATCGGTTTAAACAGGATCTGATGGGCGATTGGAAGACATTTACGGTGGACGAGCTCACTGGATTAATTACGCTGAAAAAAGCGTTAAACAAAGAAATCCAAAAGATCTATCAGGTACATTTTTTGTTTACTTTTATCGTTTCAAAGTTCTAATATCTATGTACACGTAATATTGTTTTATAGATCCGTATAGAAGCTTATGATCTGGGTGTACCGACATCGTTATCGTCCGATTTAGAGTTAACGATTCACGTGAGGAGTTCTAATGACTTTCAACCTAGATTCTTAATCGACGAGATCGCTGTAAATTTTACGGGTAAATTTCTTAATATAACGCGTATTTAAATGTAACAAAAAAAAAATTGTATTTTTAACGTTTTTTCTGATTTACAGAACACCGCGAACCCGGATCCGAATATTGGCAGCTTATTGACACAGTTGATCGAGAAGAATTAAACGATTTAGAAAAGGCACCACCTCCGGTTTGTTACTACGTAATTTATGGAAATGATGAAAATCGATTTATCGTCGAGCCACTTAATCACAGGATTTCTGTAAGGAAAATCTATATATGTATATATATATCGAACATCTTTAATAAATCATACTGAACGAATAATTGCGTAGGTTGCTTATGAACTTGACCGTGAAGTTCAAGAAACTTATGAACTAGTAGTGAAAGCCAGTGAAGACTGTTTACATTCTCCGTCTCCAGGTCAGAGTTTTAGCCAAGAAGATGACAGTTTTCTCAAAGTTATTGTGTTCGTTAATGATATAAATGACCACGCACCCGAATTCTCGAAAAGAGTATTTACTGGTGGCGTGACTACAGAAGCCGATTTCGGTACAGAGTTTATGCAAATAAAGGTACGAATAATAACGTAATAGTTAACGCGTTTTTTCTCGTAAATTAATTTAAGACGTCGTTATAGGCGGTTGATGCGGACAAAGGAAGAAACGCCGAATTATCTTATTACATAGTTCCTGATTCCTTAGAAGTATCCCTCGCTGAAGGTTTGGACAGTATACAATATCCACCATTTATAGTGGACATAGCGACGGGAGTGGTCTACTTGAATTTCGATCCTCAAAAAGGAATGAAAGGTTACTTCGATTTCCAAGTGTTCGTCAACGACACCGGCGGGTTGTACGACACGGCTCGAGTGTTAATTTACTTGTTGCGCGAAGATCAAAGGGTCAGGTTTGTTGTGCGACAAAATCCGTCGCAATTGCGGGAGAAGGTCGAGGTATTTAGAGAGTGAGTATTAAGATTTTCGTTCGACAAAATCGTACAAGTATAAATTACCAATTACCTTTTAATTGTCGTTATTGATTTTTTATTTGTATATACGATAGAATTTTAGGCAATGTTACTGGAGCTATAGTAAATGTGGATGAGTACAAAGTTCACGAAACGCACGACGGCAGAGTGGATAAAACTAGATCGGACATGTACCTACACTTCGTCGACCATCGCGATAATTCTATCATGGAAGTCTCACACGTGTTACGGATTATAGACGAGAACATCGAACATCTAGATTCGTTATTCAAAGTAATTCGATAGATCCTATTCGACTAACACGCGGTCGTGAAATTAACCGCATTAGGGATTTTTAACCGGTGGTTCATGAACTACTCGTAAGGGATAGGTATTCGGGGATCCATGGAATGGCTTTGAACTTTTTAATAATAGAATATTACACGATAAAACTCGTATTAAATTTTCAGGCACTCTGTTACAACATCGAAAATTGCATTAATTTTTAACGTAAAAAACTAGAAATTTCAAAAATATTACATTTAGCCTAAAATTGGGAAAAGATTCGAGCATTTCGAAATATTAAGTTTGGAATTATAACGAAAGAAAAACGAAAATTGATTTGATCGTACGCGTTTAAAATTTTACCGGGTTTTTTTTAATATTTTAATGTAGATTTTTTGAGTTTTTAAGTAAATTATCGAAAAAATCGAAAACGTGTCGAATAAAGTACCCAATTAGATTCGATTTGCAACGGAAAAATAGTGTTAATGTAAAACTCGGAGCGTTCCATCTATACGAATAAATGTTTACGGACGAAATGAATAAATAAAAAGCAAACCGTTGTAAAAATCAACGCATTCTAAAATAACATTAAGGTTCGAAACTATATTTTATATTTTAAAAAGGTCCGGGTCCCAAAAAATAGTTAATAACCGCCCGCCTACGTAATATTAAACGGAGACTCTTAAATTATTCCATTAGGAATTCAACGTACTCGACACACAAGCAGCCGAGCCGGAACCGTTGCGTCGAGCTTCAATGAAAGAGGACAATGTCATTTGGATGTGGCTTATCGGTACCACGTTTTTTTTGGGGTTATTGTTGATTGTTGTCGTGTCCATTTGCCTGTCACAGCGTTCGAATTATCGGAGACAACTCAAAGCGGCCACTATAAGTGCATTTGGTATATACGTGCATTTCAATGCTCTCGATAGGAACTAAAGCGAATTGCTCTTGAATATATTTACGTTCTACAGACCCTCGAACACCCGATCACGTCAATTCAGCCGCCATCGGTGGTCGTGTACCGAACACGAATATGCATAGCGTGGCTGGATCAAATCCAATGTGGTTGCAATCGTATGAAAACGAATGGTACAAGGACCGAGAAACATTGAGGTTAGTTATACAATAAGTTTTTGTTCGAAAATAATCATCAATATTGTAAATCGTGTTTATTTAATGTAAAAGTATAATTTTATACTCACTATAACGCGAAATTATTAAATTATAAAAAGAAATCACCCTATCTGTTTTAATCCCGCGTGTACTTCGAAACTAAACTGTCGACAGAAACGTCGTAACAGATATATGACTAGGTTTTTTTTTTATCGTCATTAGTCAAACGTCGGAACGTGATTCTTTAGACGACAACACAACTACCAGTACCACGTCACCCCAACCAATAGAGCGCTCGACGACAACGTTATTCATCAAAAGGTTTGTACGGAAAAACGGTCGAGTCATCGATCGTTAAGTAAATAATTTCCCGATAATATGCCATTAATTAATAACAGCCATTGAATTGGTTTTTGATTTCAGTAACGAGTGCAACATACACACCGACAGCACTGACGATTATTACGAACGGACCCGAATCAAGGTGAACAATTTGGAAACCACTGAGTTATGACATTCAACTGGACGGGCAACAATGATGTCCCTTGACGTTCCATCATGCTCAAAACATAGCGACCCAGCTGAAGAATACAACGATATTGGCGACTTTTAAATGTAATATAAAGTATATAGTGCGTTATAATAAGGCTGACTCTGTGTTCTAGTGGGTAAGCAGCAATTGTTTAGTTTTAAACGAATATTGGCTCGTGACAAATTTGATTAAGAACAATGAAAACTTTTAATTTTCGGTCTGTTCTATGTAATGTCGTGTAGTATTGACCAAATGATTTATTTTAAACCGTAGCGATAAATTTGACTATTTTTTACTGTGCTTGTAGTACGCATAATCGTCCAGGTTTTAAATAGTAGCCGTACATTTTATAAAATAACGAAGTGTTAAGATTTTAAAATTTACTACGCTGACATTCTATGTAGTGAACAGTAAATATTTCATATTGAACGCTCCAATTTAGTAGTTTTTAAGTTTTGTCTTGAACCTATAATTGAAACAGACCAATGAGAAGCCATATGCACAATTGCAATGTTAAACGTTAAACGTATTTGTCATATAAACTGTAATATATATATCATATGTAAGAATATTAATGTTTCTCAGATAATTATTAGTTATGTCCTCTAAATTGTAGTACCTATAAGTTTATATATTTTGTTGTTGCTTTTATTAAAACATAAAATAATTATCTCGAAAGTTCCATATTATTTTGTTAATGTAAGCTCGCGAGTAAACAGATACACATAGCTATTTAAATACATACGTATACATTAAACTTATATAAAAACTTTGATATTTATAATATTTATAGTAGTATTAATAATAAAATATGTATTATTTATATTTATTTAATATTTTTTTTCGAATTTATGCGCCTATATACTTTATATATAGTTTATGAATCAAAATTAAATAGCTTAAAATGTTATTATTGTCTTTAAATGTGTAATACTCGCATATAATTAAACCATATGATTTATTTATATATTTTTTACAAATACAAAAAACCAAATAAATATTGTTTCGATTATTTATGATACAAATATTATATTAGCATAAAGTACATATATTAATTATTGTATCTATTGTATTGTAATTAGAAGACTATCAACAGAAGAATTAGATTATGGTCATTACGAGGACATTGAGCCCTCGTTTAAGGTTACATATTATGCTAATCAAATGTGTGACGCACAAATTGTTCTTATTTTCTTTGTAACAAATATCTGAGTAAGCGTGTGTTATGTTTTTAACTTAACGGATTGCTTTTGGTTCGATCTTAATTTATTTCTCTCACATTCGTGTCAACTAAAGATAACTTTAGTTTTGTTTTATTTAGGTCAGTTAGTTTAATTCTGAATATTAATAGCAAAGGTTTATTTTTTCAATATTTTTTATTTAAACAGATTTGAGATAAACGTAAGTAATACCTAAAATGAGTAAAGACAAATAACCCCAATTTCAAATGAATTGTTAATAAATGTATTTGTAGAAATTAATAATTAATTATTTTCCGCGAAAGAAAATTATCAAACAGATCATTGAAAACAAAAACTTAAACGAACAGCATTTTATTCAATTCACTTTTAACTAAAATTATATATTACAATTTTTAGTGAAGTTACGAATAATTGACAAACTTAATTTTAATAAGTTCGATTAAAAGAAACATTGACTCGTGCCCGAGTTTGTTATTTAGCGTTTGTACGTTTTTAATTTGATTTATATATACATACGAAATACAATTTCCTTAGCATAATTTTAACTGACCCATAATACGAACCTAAACGTCCAAACGTAATAATGAATTATATAATTAGTAGTCACTTAGAATATTTTTGAGGCATTAAAAAAAAATACTATCAAAATATTATGCTAAATCTATGTAAAATACATAGTTTCACTAACCTTAATTCATATACCTTTATGTGCCAATATTATTACTTTAGTTCTTACTATTTGCTAATGACACAGTAGTATCGTGTACAGTACACCGACAACCAAGTCTTAAAAACAACTTCCAATATCCATAATTTTTGTTTATTAGTTTCCGTAATAATACAAATTACGAATTTTTTTGCATACCGAAATTTTGCGTTACACACAATACGCATCGACAATTACAATTAGGGAAACACGAATTGCGATATTTTCCCAAAAGTACGTATTTTATATGTATGCGTATAGAGCTAAACTGATAGAGCAGTGTGTAAGCAAAATTTTTTGGATACATTTTATACCTTTGTTCGTACTTGTTGAAAAATTATCCTTTTGAAGTAGAATAGGAAATAATATGTTCGTATTAATTTACGTTTGGTAAATTATGAAACGCAGTTCCAGGTGGGGACCACAGTGAACACTGTTTGCCAGTAGAGAAATTTGACACAGACGCGTCTGCGTGCAATAATTTATCGAAATGGTGGCTGTAAATAAATAATACGTTATTTTAAAATTCAAATTGACAACAAATTATCAGAGGCGTTATTTTTCATTGTTATATCATTTACAACGCGTGTACTATTATGAATATTATTCGATGTTACGTCGTGTATTTTGGTACCAAAGTCGATTTAAGATTCTCGGCCAATTATTAAACATCTTCGAATAATTTTACCTAAATAACAGACCATTAAGTATCGTTTAATTTAAATAATTATTACCGGTCAATACGCGTTTTCGAATGTAATTGGAAGTGCGCCTACGCGCTGCTTAGGAAGTTTCAAACGATTTTGAAAATATTCGATCATTTTTTTTGCTCGAAAAATGGCGCTTTATTTTTAAATAATTATAAAAAAAAAATTCTGCCCGTGAACGACATATCAATCGATAAGTACGCGAATCATAAAATGATTACCGTATATTCCTTGTTCAGATGTTCGTATATTAGTCATATTTTCATTTTTAAAACGACACGACACGTTTTAAAGTTCTGTTTTGAATACAAAACCCTTCACACCCTTAATATTTTCTACAGAAATTATTATTTGGTACCGGAAGTACTATACCTTTATATATAGGAAATATGGTGAACACGACATGATTTGTCGAGAAAAAAATTACGTTTACGGAGCTTTATTGAAGAACGTTAAACGCGCGCACAAAGAAAAAATGAAAACGTAGCGACTTAATTTTTCGATTATTTCGAAAAACGGACCGATTTATTTTGCTACGTCATTGTTACGTAATTTTGCGGATAGAGAACGCCACAGGTTTATAGACTAGATATTTTCCGGAGGAATTTGACTTATACAAGTCGCTATCAACCAGTATATTTTAAATTATAGTATGGGTAAACATGTTTTCTATACGTGTTATCACTTTTTACCGATACTTGTTACCGCGGTTTAATAGACAGTCACCGGTGTACTCACAACCACAATCAATATTTCCTTAGAATATCGCTGCCTTGTTGGTCATCAACTCCTGAACAAATGGTTTCGATTTGTTTTTGTGAAATCCTATTTATAATTTTTACTTCTCATTTTTAAGCGTTTTTGCCGAACCCGTGTTACGATTTACCTTCCTGCCGATCTTTTAATGTTTGTGTGCCCCAGACGTTCGCTGGTCTTTGATTTTTATAATTTTCGAACATTCGTTTAGTTGTTCACCATGTCACAATTCCTGATGAACACCACCAACAACAACAACAATATTTGTTTTTTAGTGTCGGTAACTAATCCTGAAATAAGGTTTATTCTCTTGGATAAGGAACCTTTGATATTGGGTAGAACACAACAGACTGGAATCATTGATACGAGACTGTCGAAAAAACATAGTAAGTAAAATGTTATTATACGTTTGTTGCGAGTTCATTTTAGGTGTACTATAAATTATTATCAATTATGTATAAACCTTGTTACACCGAAACATCTAACGTTTTAATTTTTTCCTCGATGATACGTAAAAGATATATTTTAGTATTAATAAGTGAAATGAGTTGGCTAGGCCTATTGATAAGTTATACGTTTCAAATATATTTATAGGGTTTAGCTTATCGGCAAAACAAGTAACACAGAAGTAAAGCTTAAGAATTTCCTATTTATTTTAGGGAAAAATAATATCTATTTAAAAACTGGCATTGGCGTTAAAAAGTGAGCATTAATAGGATGCGGGATATATTACAAATTGAGTTTAAAGAATGGTGTTTGCAAAGATGTAAGTTGGTAAGCGATAATTTAAAGGATAAGATGGAAATAAAATGTGGCCTATTCTTAAGCGAGAGAAGAATAAAATTGTTTTTTTATTGATACTGTAAAACCAAGGAGTGTGAGGAATTTAAGGAAAATATTTTTTATACTAGAAAGTGAAATTAGGAGGCTAGTTGGACTATAGATCTGATGTAATTTATTGAATTGAGATTTCATTATAGGACAGAATTTGATCTAAGAAAGGTTAGTTTTGAGTCTTTTTCCCTTGAAATCAACAGTTAGGTGTAATCGATACTAACATAGGGAATTACATATATTTTTAATTAGTATGAAATTTTATTTGTGTCAATATTATTGTAATAACGAATTTTGTTTTAATACATTGTTTTATATGAAATAACGGCATTAATAAATAATTCTTAAAAATTTTACTAGTAATGTATATAACTTTATTAGATGCTAGATGTATTATAAAAAACAATTATTTTTATTCATTTCTCATCTTTTTGTGTTAAAAAGTTTACAATATTGTGTATTAATGTGTAAAGTATTAAATAATAACAAATATATATATATATATAAATGTTTTATTTTGTTCCAAATTATAAATTATGGACCCTGGCACACATAATTTAGTTACTAATTTGAGATTTATCAATTAATTTTATTAGTGAAGTTTGAAGCAGACTATTCAGTGGGCCGAGTCCTAGTTGAACAATTAGGTAGCAATAAATCTGCTGTAAATGAAGAATCTATGATAAAAGGAGAAAAGCGACTTTTATGTCATGGAGATACAGTGTCATTGTTGTACAATAGTAATCACACATATCGATTGGATTTTGTATCATTTCCTAATTATGGTGTTGAATCTAACAAAAGGCCAACAACTTCAGCAGATCAATATATTTTACCCAAAAAACCTCGTACAAATCTCATAGAAAAATGGGAAACTGTAGATGATACATTGTTGGTATATAATAGTTCAAATCTTGTTCATAAAAATAAGGTAAATTATAAACTTATTTTATGAAATTTTTATACCGTTAAATGTCCGTGCTTAATGTTTAAGGTAGCAGCTTTTGATTTGGATGGAACAATAATTGTTACTCAATCAGGTAAAGCCTTTCCTGTTGATTATAAAGACTGGAAAGTGTCCTTTCCTGAAGTTACTAAAACTATTAGAACATTGTCAAATGATGGTTATAAAATTGTGATATTCACTAATCAAGGAGGTATTGGAAATAAAAAAGTAAATGAAAAGTTATTTAAGGAAAAAGTTCAAAATATAATTGATGTGATAAAAACACCCATTCAAATATTTGTGGCCACTCATAGTGATATTTACAGAAAACCTGCACCAGGAATGTGGAACCTTTTAGTATCTGATGTAAAGTAATTTTTATTAGAACCTTAATTAAATCAAGTCTAAAATATCTAATTTATATATCGTATATTTTTATTTTAGTATAATGGAGGTTTGTCAATTGACATGCATGCTAGTTTTTTTTGTGGTGATGCTGCTGGCCGACCTATTCGCGTTGATGGTAATGGTCAACAAATTAAAAAAGACCATTCTTGTTGTGACCGATTATTTGCCATGAATATTGGTCTCAAATTTTATACACCCGAAGAATGCTTTTGGAAAGCAAGTATTGAACAATTTTATTTACCAACGTTTAATCCAAACGACGTAATGGCTAATATCAAGTTCACGGATTCATCATCAAAATTATTTTCTTCGAAACAAAAAGAAGTAATTTTTAAAACTGTTCAATAAATAAAATAATAAACTAATAAAAACCAATATTTTGTTTTTTAGATGATCATAATGGTTGGTTGTCCTGGTTCAGGGAAAAGTTATTTTGCATCCAATAAATTAGGATGCCATGGTCGTACAAAAATAATTAGCAGAGATGCTTTAGGTTCATGGCAAAAATGTCTTAGTGAAGCAAAAGAATTTTTAAAAAGATATAGAATGAGTATAGTTATTGACAATACAAACCCTGATGTTGAATCAAGAAAACGGTTTATAGATTTAGCTAAAAGTATGAACATTTCAGTTCGAGTGTTTTTAATGAATGTTTCTAAAGAACATGCAAAACATAATAATAAAGTAAGCATATGAAATGTTTTTAACGTTTAATAATGAAATCATGTGTAGCAGATTTATAGGTGATGTGAAATATGTTAAACTATATGACCTCAATAGTCAATTACAAAAAAAGAAAAATTTTAAAAATAATTTATTTCGATACATTTTTATTTTTATTATAGTTTAATTATATTTTATTCGTATTTTAATTAAATTACAAAAATTGTTACATTTATATTTAAATTATTTTATCGTGTTTTTCAAGTTAGCAATGACAATATTTCAGATTTTATATAAACTAATTTGCGCTTTTAACTATTAAAACTTTTTATTTGAATTAAATATTCTAATTGTATTTACTATTTAAAATAATTATTAATTATGGTAAAGTTACGCACTCATTTAAGTGATGTACCTAAATTATTATAATTGATATTTACAACGGTCAATTTTTTACAAATATGTAACTTTGTGGCACAATTTATAATTAATTCCTTTGTATTATGAAAATAAGAATTTTATATAAATGCTTATAACACAGTAAAACTTATCTATATCGGATGCCTATAATAAAATTTAATTTTTTTATTCCAAAATTTAATTTTTAATATTTCATACATTTTTATTAAATCAAAATTTATTTATAGACGTAAATTTTTTTTAGAGTTTCATGTTTAACAAATATTACGCCTTTTATAATTTCTAGTTTATGCTTATTTAGAGAAATAAACTACTTGTATTAGTTTAATTGTGTGTGTGTATATATATATTTATTTATTTATTATAGAAGGATGGTTTAATTTTTACATTTTTTTTTACACAGTTTCGAGAATTAACAGACAAATCACACCAAAAAGTGACAGACCTTGTAATTAATACATATTTGTAAGTATTAAATTATTGGATAACATATATGAATGTATTTATTTTTTCTTACATCGAAATAATGTTTATTATGCGTGTTTACACTGTTCAAGCGAAATTGTCTTATAAACAAAAACGTATTGTACACAAATATATTCTGAAATAATACGCATAGTTTCTTTTTATAACAAAGTACTGATTATTCACTTACAAAAAAAAAAAAACAGTAAACATTTTTTATTGATTATAATATAGTGTTGGGTAAGGTGTAAAATAAGGTAGAAATAAGCATAATGTAATTGCCTATTATATACAAGTTAAATAAATACCATATTTTTGAAGGTTTTTAGGGGAATAAAAAAACTTTTTCGACATGTTTCCAAGTTAAATTAGTTATATGTTTTTGATAAATTACACATACAATCTATATTACAGAATGTTTGTCAAGTATTAGGCTGCTTAAATGTGTATATATTATTTATAGGCAAATAATGTTAAGTTAGTTCCGATTATTTTTGACAAGGTTATTTTAACTTAATTAAAAAAAAATGTTTACTTATATCGTAAATTCTCGTCGTCCCGGTGTTGATATTAATGTTAGAAATGGTAATGTGTCGTTTTCTAAATTTATTTTGAATTACATATACGTACTTAATCTTGCGTTGCTCCCAGAAATATATCGAACAAAGCGCAATAATAAGCGATTGTTTTAGCTTGCACTGTACATTTTTTACAGCGATATGTTTTTTTTTTTTTATTATTATTCGTAATATTTTAAAATTTATTTGAATGACTGTGAACTAAGTACTTGTTTATTGTTTCAGTTCCAAATTTGAAGTACCATCTACAAGGGAAGGCATTGACGAAATAGTTAAAATAAATTTTGTTCCTCATTTCAAGGATCCTAAACATGAAGCACTGTATAAAATGTATTTGTTGGGAAATTAACGATTTGCAAATATGATAAAAGCTAAGATGTATTTAATTTTTAAGTTTACTATGTCAATTTATAATATACGTATACGTTTAAATTAATTGAATTTGAAAAGACTTTTAAATATCGTAATTATGAAACCGGTTTATTTCTATGTTTCATTATACATACAAAGCGAATATTTATGTTTAATTGTTTTTTGAGAGATAAGTACGGGAAATAGTATTTTTATTTAAACATTTTGTTCCATCGCCGTTAGATTCGAGTAATTAAAGTTCTAGAATTGAAAATCTAACCTGTTCAATATTAGATGGTTACCCCCCTCCCCCCTTTCACGCCAGTCGTTGAAAATGTTCAAAAACAATTTACAGCCGGTTATTTTGTTAAAAATATAAATATACCAAACATGTTGCGGCATCTACGATCACAACACGCACAGTGTGTAAAAAAACATGTAAAAAACATTATTTAAAAATACTTTTCAAATAACGATAGGAATCTAGTGATATTTGAATATTCTTGACAAATATTTTCAAATAGTAAAAGGAAAGTAACAATCGATTACAAAAATATTGAATTTTACTCGATCGATATTTTCCTCGATCATAGGTGTTAGCGAAATAGATGTTTTAAAAACGTTACACCGTTTAGTAGAGCACAAGGGCTTTTGAAAAGCGTACGCCCGACGAAAGGAAACGTGGTTTTATGTTTGGGAAAACAAAATGTTTCGTTGGAAAATTCACCACCAATAACCAATTCTTCGACGCTGGAGGACCTTATTGTCCGTTTCGGCCGTCGCGAATACCAAAAAGCAACATTTTACCGTAGTTCTTACATTCACGAATCATTCTGTCCGCCGTAACGTTGTCGGTTGCCGGAGTAGGAAACAAACTAGTAAACATATATCGATCGACTTGTTTTTATTATTATTGACACTTTACAGACTTACAAAATTAATATTACAAGTATATGCACGGTTTTGTACGCGGTGTGTAAAACAAAACACACGGTAGTTTATAAATCACATAATAGGGTTCACCAAGCAAACTTATTCAAAAGTTACGATAACACGATAAAAATAATCATAAATAATAATAGCTACCGCGTAGTAGTAGTAGTAGTAGTAGTAGTAGTAATTTTCACTTTTACAACGTCCTTGATCGACGACACGTTAAAACAAATGGCACTTAGTGAAATTAGGTACAAACAGAAAACGCGAATAAAAAGATATCGGGCGGCGTTGTGTTTTGTTGTTTCATTCCGACCGCGAGGGGCCGATAAATTCGAACGTGTCGATCGTTCGTCGCGCGATGGCGGGTATCGTTTTATTCGCTTCTAAACGTAACAAGTACGAGTTACGTACGACGCGGGTACAAGGCAAAAAATCAAAAAGAGATCTAAAAATAGAAAAATCGTCGAAATTAATATTACGTAAGTACAACAGGTCTCGGTTTGAAAATCTCCTCCCATACGTATTGCGCTACGTACCTCGTAAATGTGCGACAACACGTCCGTACGAATTTCACGGGGCGGCTGGTGCGTAATTGCGCGAGGAGCGCAGCAGTTCGACGTACACCGATAGTCGAGTAATCGTGCGAGATACGCGCGTGTAACGAGACGAACATATTGCCGCAGTTCATTACGGTATAAAAAACGAAAAAAACTACGTATAATTCGTCGTTGTCCGGGTATATAGCTAACGTGTATACAAAATAACGTACGGTTTTTGTTTTCGTTTCGGACGATTTCTCGCGGACAAAATATTTACAATAATTAAATAAATATCACAGCCTTTAAAAAAAAATCAAATAATAAATAAATCGCGCGTATATACATAACGGTCCGCCCGCGTGTTAAAGGCGGGATGGGAAATCGGGTCGGTTTTTGATTTGATTATTAAGTACGTACCGAATCGGAATTCGTTCGATCCGTTTTCGTTGTAGTAGTGCCCGTCGTCGTCACACACACACCCCCTCCCACCATACACCGTACACGACGGATTTCGTCCAATACGAAAGGCGTATATCGTTGCGTGAAATAGTGACGACGACAATTATTGATACAGTCGGGCTAGACGACAATGGCACGGGTGTACGAGAATAAATCGTTGGCGAGAAACGAACGTACGGTAAAAAAAAAAAAACGTTCCTTTTTACGCCGCCGTCTAAATAATTGTTAAAAAACGAGTCAACGCGCGCGCTCGCGTTCACACAACAACAACAATAACGGTCATCGACGTCTGCGAAAATACGAAACCGCCGATCGTCTATCACACGGTCGTTTCGTTCCGTCTGAGCGGTTGAAGTTCTCTCTGCAACCGGTCAAAGTCGTTGTAGTATTCGTGATCGGACTCGTCCTCGAGCCCGCGACCACCGTTGTTGGCTGCGGGCACGGCCGACGGTTCGCAGCCGGTCACCGCCGCCGTTATCACCACACCGTCTTCTCCGCCGCCGCTATTATTGCTGTCACTGCCGCCGCCGCCGCCGCCGCCGCCGCCGCCGCTGCTGCTGCTGCTACTGCCGCCGCTTATTGTCCCGCCCTGGTCGCTTCCTCCGCCGGTCAAATGGTACTCCGGGTTGTCCACGCTGCTCGCTTGGCCCGGCAAAAAGTCCGCCGGCTGGTAGGTTTTCGTCAGTCCCACCACCGGCGGTCGCGGCAAACTGCCGTTCGCGTACTCCGCTGCAAAACACGCGCGCGGTCGTTCAGGAACGGTCACGTACGTTTCCCCTACGGTGGTCGTCCGCGACGAGACGACAGCGACGCGGGCGCGCGTATCGGCAATGGGGAGACGGTCAAGCACGGACCTTATACGACGAACACGGTCCCCTCAAAGTAGTTGAGGGGTACGTCTATATATTTCTTCCCGAACTTTTACGATCACGTTGACTCCCTCGGCAAATATGGTTCGCGTGGCCGGAGACACAAACCCGGCACCCGATCGAACAGAATACTCGTTGTGGGTAACCGTATCGTTTTCCACATTTCACGAACATTCGGTCCGATTGGCATCGAAACATGTGCCACTCGACGCGCGTTCACCCGACGAAAACCGACAAGTAAGTTTTACCAAAAGTGTCCGGGTAATATTTACGCGGCGCGTATTTGGGGGGTGGCCGGTGGGGTCTGCGCAGCGCTACTCTTGCCCACGCGGCAATCGATAAACGGCTAAAAATATATCATCGCGACATCGTCGGTACGACCCATTTCGAAAATTCAATAATCGTTCGGACGACGGATTATGAACGAAGTACTGTAAACGGTAAATTAATAATCCAAAAAAATTTTCAAAAGTAACCTTACCGTTAAACGGCTCTAAGATCCGAGTGAACTCAATTATATACGACGTTATATCGATAGTTTCGACGATTCAAAAATGTATTAAAAAAGCAATTGCGAAGACGCTTCTCGTTAAGCTCATGGACGAATAAAAACCGCCCCCTAAATTCGGCTCGGAGTGAAGACTATGCGTTCGGTTGGCGTTTTAAGAAGCGGACGAAATCTTCAATAGTCTCGTGAAACGTTTACTCGACGGGATTTTTCCGGTTAACACACCTTTGAAAGTTTATTTTAAATAGATAATCGAAACGCTCGGAAAACGTTCGAAAGGTGTAATTAAATAGTTTCTTATATATAAAATTAACGCCGATACTACCTAAATGCACGCACACACATACACATACATATATATATATATATATATATATATATATATAAGTCGGCGCGTGTAAAGCACAGAAAACCACGAAGTATTGTTTTTAGGAATAAGGCCACGATATTTTCGAAATAGTTCGCATTTATGTTCGCCCTACCCTAACTGTCGTAGACCGGGACGGAATTTGTAATTATTTTCGTAACGCCCGTACGGCTAATCACGTACCTTCGACGTGTTGGTGACCGATTAAATCGATGTAGTTGGCAGGCACGTGCCGGCGCTTGTGGTCGATCTCGTCGTTGGCCGGAGACGGCATCAGGTAGTCGTCCTCGTCCAACGGCAAATCCAATTTTAACGTGCCCACTTGCGCTTTGCTTCCGTTGCTGAGATCGTCCGAAGTGTCACAGTCTGCCGGGGAAAAAAAAAAACCAAACCGCGCGCGCGGGAGGGGGGGATGGTTAAGAGGAATTATTAATCGTTATAATAATTTCGGGCGAATCGTCAAATACAAGCGCCACAATTACCTAAACGATGTATGTCACCGAATTTCCTGAGCTCGCGGTCCCAATTGTGTCTGCCGTTGTGCAGGGATCCTATCATGTCCGCGCCCGCCGTGCTGTTCGATCCCAGTCGCGATGGCCCCGGCATGCTGTTGCTCATTTTCGGGTTCAGGTACTCGTCGGCTTCCAATATGCTCATGTCCGCGCTTTCCGTCGCCAGATTCGACAGTATTTCGTTCTCGTCCTGCCCATCCGGTCGGATGGCAACGGGAAATACGTATGAGCACAGAATTCGAAAAAACGGCGCGCCGTTCGCGTTCGTTTAGCCATACGGGACTTACCTGCGACGAGTACGACGGCAATCGCATGTACCGGTCGCCCGGTATGACCAAATACCGGCCCGGGTCGATCGCCATCTTGGCGAATTCGTCGGCCAACTCTTCGAAACTGGGACGACTGTCTTTTTCGATCAGCCAACACTTGACCATCACCATGTACACGTCTATGGTGCAGATGGGCGGTTGCGGTAAACGTTCGCCCTTCTCCAGTAGGCCCAGCACCTCTTTTTTGTCCACGTTTTCGTACGGTTGTTTGCCGTAGGTCAGCAGTTCCCAAACGGTAATACCTGCGGCGGATCGCGAACGTGTTATGACACCAGGTATGCCGCGTTTTACGGCGAATAAATATCGAGGCCTATTTACCGAACGCCCAGACGTCGCTTTTGTGCGTGAACACCCTATACTTGAGACATTCCGGTGCCAGCCATTTGACGGGCATCTTCCCGCCGTCGGCCGTGTATTCAAGTTGGTCGACGTCCAACAGTTTCGCCAGACCGAAGTCGGTGATCTTCACGCAATTGGTGTTCTGCACGAGCACGTTCCGGGCCGCCAGGTCTCTGTGCACCAACCGTTTTTCTTCCAAATACGCCATGCCTGCAGCGAAAACACCCGCCATTAATAAATCACCCGCTCGTTCTCGGCCGGTACGGGCACGCGCGCCCATTCGCATTCCAATCGGAAAGCCCACTCACCTTTGGCTATTTGCGTGCACCACTTAAGGAACGTTTTCGAACCGATTTTGTCGTTGTTGTTTCGCACGTACTTCAGCAGACATCCGAGTGGCATTAGCTGAGTGACCAACATCATTTCGGACGTCATGCACACGGCTAACAACTTCACCAGATTGTCGTGTTCCACACTGGCCATTATGTAAGCTTCGTCCAAGAATTCTTTGCTGGTGTTCTCGTAACCGCACGTGTCGTCTTTTTTGTGTAGCTTTTTGATCGCCACCGGTATTTTGATGTTCTCGCCTTCGACCACCCAAACGCCCTAATACGGAATTAAAAAAAAAAATATACAACGCGTCAGGTACCGCCGCTACTACCGTAACCCCTCGTGTTATGTAATTCCACGCCAGATGGCGTAAAATAATAAACGCGACCGTTTTACGGGCTACAACACCGTACCTTGTACACCACTCCGAAGGCTCCGTTCCCGAGTTCGGCGCCGATTCTCAGGTCCACTTCCTTGACGATCCGTAGTTTGGCCGTATTGGGTTTGACGTTCGAAGGCCTGAGCGGTTCGTTGTCCTCCATACCGGTGAGCACCATTGTCATTTTCACCGCGGTTTCCTTGGCTCGTGCGCGTCGTCGCCAGTGCCAGACGAGAATCATGAGCAAAACCATGACCAAAAACGTGAATACCACGACCGCGCTGAGTATCAACGGTATTTGTTCCGAATCGCCGCTGAAACGAAAACGTAGACGGTCGAACAACGATCGGTCGCGCGCGGTAGGGGTCGGACCCGACGTCGAACGGCGAACACTTACAGTTTGGACGCCACTCTGACGTCGTCCGCGGAACAATATGGGTCTGGGTCGTCTTTCGTGTACACCTTGTACGGGGCGAACGACGGGCAGATAGGGCCGGAACAATTAAACGTCGTATGGTTATCCAGAGGGTTGCCGCTTGGCTGAAACGTTTTTAAAAGAAAGTAGAAAATAATAATAATAACAACGCGGACGTTCCGCCGTAATTCCGGTGGCGCGTGAAAGACCAACGGACACTCACCTCGAAAATTTTGAAATGCCTACAAGCCTGACACTGAGACACGTGCGGCCCGTAACATCCCCTGCACAGAATGTCGCACGGCATGCATTCCCGTTCCATTTCGCCCGTCGGCAGCGTGTTGGTCGTGGCGTAGTACTCGATCGGACAATCGTCCACGCACTGATCGCCCCGTTTGTAGCCCGCGCAACGTTGGCACACCTGATCGTGGAATCCGAAGCCCGAGCACCTCAGGCACCGCGGATGACATTTGCGGCACACGGCCTTGCCGGCCAAAGCGCGCAACGCGGCGCCCCCTTGTTCCAGCGGTCCGACCCATTCGTAATAGTAACCGTTCGGGCAGGTTTCGTTCTTGTGCAGGCATCTCTCCTGAATGACACAACACACATATGTAGTCGCTTTCGGAAGGCTGCGCCGTTATTGCGCGTCGCGCCACGGCTGACGGCTCCAGGCGTGGCGCGCGTGATATATATATACGTATACGCGTATAATTCACACGTACACGCGCGAAAACGATCGTTACTCGGATCGACGAGTGGGAACGGCGCGGCGAATACTCACCACCGAAGCGTCGGCATTGAGGACGGCTTTGTGACAAGACCGGCACCCGTTCGGGCCAATCGTGTTGTCCGGACCGCTACAGCCGCCCACGCAATTCACGTGACACGGCAGACACACGCTGGGCCTGGACTGGCTAGCGCTGTACTTGTTCACCGGACACTGCGACACGCAATGCATACCGTCCCGGAGATTCCGGCATTTCGTACAATGTTCGGGACCGGGCCCGTGGCAACCGCCGTCGCATTCCGGATGGCACGCCGCGCACGATTTGTCGCCGGCCTCGTACAGTCTGATTTTTTTTTTGGAGAGGCACAAAAAATGATACCGGCGTTAGTATACCGGGCCGAGTGTTTCACGGTCGACGCGGTTAACCGTTTACTTACCCGGGCACGTGATTGCAGTTCGGCAGACACTTGTTGTCGTACTGGAAGTTCCCGCAAGACAAACACTGTTGCGGCCCGGGACCCCAACAGCCCTGTTTCGAACACTCGGGGTCGCATATTTCGCTTTCCGCGACTGTAAACACACACACACCGCGGGTTTTAGCCGATGTATCATTCCACCTCCCGTACTTGTACGCGCGCGATACTTACTGCACAGCGATTCGTTCTTGTTGTTCTGCAACAGTTTCGGATGTTCCGAAGATTTCTTTATCGATTCCCAGTCTATGGTCTGGGCGTAGCACAGTCTTTTATTTTCCAATATCGCCACGCTCCCAGAATGGATTTTCTTTAGCGAACGCAAACCCAACGAGGTCAACGACGTTTTCACGATGTACAGCGAAGCGAAATACTCGGTAACGGTCCGACCACCGATCACTTCCAAATTTCTGTAAACATCACGGGGACGTTTTAAATCGCGCGACGGACGCGTTATTTCGGAATTATCGAACTCGTTAATAAAACACAAACCGCGTCGTTATTACCGTCGGTTTTATACTTTACCTAAAATACGACAGATTTTTAAAATCCTCGTGCGACCCTTGTATGTTTATGTAGCCGGTAACTTCTTTTAACGTGCTGAACACTTCCAAACGGTCGGGATGCATAGCTTTGATACGTTGACCAAAACTGAAGTTGGCGAAAACTTGTTGAAATCCCTTGAATGTCTGATCCAAGATCGTCAACGAACCTTCGATTACTGTACAGTCTTTAAAGCCGTCAATGTTACTGTCGTGTATGGTAGTCACACCTTCGCAAGTCTTTGGACACGGGCCGTCGCATAATACGCATTCGCCGTTCACAGCCTGCGGACGGTCGTATTTGTAATTTAGACGAGTGCGCGCGCGGGTCTACGACGAAATGTCTACCCCGAATGTTCTAAAAACGATTCGTACCTTTTTCTTTGGCGGACAACTTCGCACACACGCCCCGTTGTCTTTCAATAAATGTTCCGGGCAGTTTTTCACGCAAGTCGCGCCATACGCGTACTTTCCGTTTGGGTTTGTTTCCCAAGAGTACGTTATGGAGTTATAACGTTGCATCGCCGGACATTCTTGAGTGCAAACGCCATCGTCGTAGAAATTTCGACACGCCTAAGAAACGACGAAAAAAAAACACGGGTTACTTACGGGAAGGAACACGCGCGCGCAATACGAATTTGCAACGCTTACAAGGCAATCGCTTTGTTTCGGTCCCGTGCAACCGCCGGCGCAAAACAAATGGCAACAGTCTCTGGGCTTCGGGCCGAAACACCGGCCTTGGTAACATTGCGGACTGCAGTTGATTTTCGAGAACTTTTGACAGTTATGAGGCCCTTCGCCCCAGCATCCACCCGTGCACGATTTGTCGCAAGGCGGACATTCTCGTTCCGAATTCGAGAAATTATACATGTACATCCACTTGGCCCCCTGACCGGTGATGATCTCGTCCCAATTAATGGTGCGCATGTGGCACAAATTATAGTTATCGATCATGCCGACGTTTCCGGCCAAGATGTCTGCAAAAGATTATCGGAGAGCGACGGTGAAAACCCGGACACGACCGTGCGCGTACGGTTCGGCGGTACGTTACCTCTGAGCGCCGGCAGTTCGAGATTGTTCATTTTCGACAACATGACCAGCAACGAGAACTCCTCCTCTTTGACGGCCAATTTGAATTGAGTCCGGCCCCGGATGATTTGCAGCCGGGGCAAAACGATTTTGCTGACGTCCACGTGGGTGATCAGAACGTATCCGGTCACCTCTCGTATGTGCTGCAAGAAACTCAGGTCCAAGTGTTCGTCCTGCAGCCACGTCAGTTCCAGGTTGCCATCCACGTACGTGCAATTGGTGTACCGGTCCCTGAGATTCCGGTAATGGTGGTCCCGATTCGATGGCACGGACAGACGTCCGTTGGTACCAATGCATACTGAAAAATACAGAAATCGCGATCGCGTAAATGACAAAATTCCGAGTTGAATACAACATGGAGAATTCGGACGTTATTGTTACGTAATACTTTCACTCGAATAACATTGTGTTTTTCGAACCCGACGGATTCCATCGCGGAAACTCCTTTCGATTGGGAAATACTATAGCTCTTTACGAGACCTTCGTATGGCTCCCTCCCCTCTCTCTCACCCCCACCCACTCAACACACACACATTCACGGAATATCATCCCATAAGTGTGTTAATCTTGGTGCAATGGTATGTGTGACCGCGACGGTGCTGAGTACCTTCTAAACAATAACAATGGTGACGATGACAATGATGATGATGATGGTGATGATGTAGACGACGACGTCGTCGCCACAGTCATTCTCACGTTATTGTTACGTTTACGCATTGTTGTTGTCGTCGTCGTCGTCGTCGTCGAAGAAACGACGACGGTATTATTAATAATGGTAACGATAATGGAATAATATTGTATGTGTGTGAGGCAATACGAAACGGCAAAACGGGTGTCGTGATATCGAATTTTTAATTAAAATCGATCGCACGCAGGCGCCAAATAAGCAGTTCTCATTTTCTTCTGCGCCGCGTATAAGATCGAATTCCGTAGCGCACAATACGAAGTTATGAGAACATAATAATTAAAAACGTCCGTTCCCTCGGGTTATCGAGTAGGTATTCTATACGTTTGGATTGATCTCGCGCCTTTAAGCTATGTTGGCTTGTCGATCGAGCGGATACACGGGTAAGTCTTCCCTTCCCACCCTCCACTCCTATACGACGCACGACGACCCGAAATATTAATCATAATAATAATAATGGTATTTTATTATTATTAGATTTGAAATATAACAACGACTGGCACAGTTTGATCTTATAATTACACGAATCTCGTTCAATTGAAAGTCGACAACGAACAATTTAGTAATTTTATTATACATTCCGTGCATGTTCCCCCCTTCGGACAACTAGGAAAAAGAATTTTCATTGTCGAGACTTTAATTTGAAAAAAATAAATAAATACAATACGTTACCGGGTAAAACGAAATTACACAAAGGAATATAATGTTTCGACGCGTTCGTCGCCGTCCAAAAATGTCCTCATTTGTATTTCACGTATGAAATGGTAGCTAATTAACTCGGAAATATTTGGGTACGAGCACCTATGACCTGGTAACACGTGTTTGTCGAACGGATGCCATTAAAATCGTCGAACGTTTTCGATATTATCGCAGAAAGCGTGCGATGCAGCAATATAGAAGGAAGTATATTTCTTTTTTTTAAACTCGTTTCGATTTTTTGCTTTCCTCCGACTATTGGGGAGATTCGCACGAAAAGGTTGTTTTCGTCGTTTTAATTGAGTCCGATTTTAAAAAACCAGTCGTGAGTTCTACGCACGCGTAATTTACGGTTCAGCGTGGCTTTTATCGGTCTACTAAATTTGAAAAGAATTCGCGGGTACGTAATTGAAAATACCGGTTTTATTATTTTCGTGTTGTTACTCCGAAACGTTCGCCGAAGTAGCTTTAACGACAAAAGCGGCGCATAAACAGATTATATTGCTTCGCGGCCAGTGTATATATAACTGGTTTCAAGATTTAAATCGGATACCTCGGGTTTTCGAAAACGCCAAGTCACCGTTTTGTTTTTTTTATATCAAAATGTATTTTCGTCTCCGCGTCTGCATATAGGCGATTAATCACGCGGGTATTGTCGTTATTTAAAGCTATTATATACCCCAGTCCGTTCGTAACGTCCGAGCTAATAATATTATTAAGTTTCGGGTAAAATATGTGTAAACCCTTAACGTAATTAACATTATTATGAATATATATATATTATCGTAATACTTTTTTTAAACCGACGTAACATTATAATCCGCGAGGGGTCTAAAATATTAATTCCGTACCCGAGAATATTATACGATTTAAAATTACTTCGGTGTCCCGTGGCGAGGGATCCCCCCCAAAAAAAAAAACCATTTAACCGACGCGTATAACGTACAACGATAATAATATATAGGTACGTCCACGCCCACGTCTGTGGTAGTCGTGCGTCGTCCACTCCTTTACAATACGTCCAAAACGCAAAGAAATTATAAAATCGTTAAAAATATTTCTGGAATTTTCTCAATGCGCGAAATTCGAATACATTTTTAAAAGGAAATTGTTATCTCCTTAGGGTGTTTTGTACGCCTAATATCGGTGTTGTTATATCAATATTAAGCGTATGTGTCAATACTCTTTGAGAATTTCTGTCAAAAAAAAAAAAAAAAAACACTTTTTTTAATCGTATCGTGACGAATGCCAATAAAAATATGTGGAAACTATAGAACTCATAGGGCGCGCCGAAGAATTCGTTTTATTTACGATATTTAACGATTTCCGATTCGACGTACGCAGGTAATTTTGAATTGTTTTCATTCGAAAGTAGGTTCGAAATCGTATTTGTTAAGTATACATACATATACATATGTATATATATATTAAGCGAAGATTTAAAAAAAAAAATACGTATAACGACAATCTCGAAAAAGGTAAATTATACAGTGCCGACGTGTCAATATTACCACAACACGTGTATTGTGTTCGTTTAACATTTTTATTGCAACGCGCGATTTTTGGCTCCGAGCAAATAATTTACAACTCCTTTTCGTCAAACACGCGTATGTACGGGTGTTAAATCAACGAAACGGGATTTGAAAACGAATTCCATATTTTTTTTTTTTTTTCGTAACCGCCAGAGTTTGAAACGTTTAAAAATATTTGAATACATAATGAAGTAATATTATACCTCTACGATATAACTATACGATACACGCGTATTTATTTCTCAAACAAGTTTCAACCATTCTCAGCCATACTTGCGGACGGTATAGCTATTACATATTATTTTATACGGAGACCGAAGTCGTCATCAGTTTAGTAAGCGCTCGAGATACATAAAAATACCGCGACGTTAGCGAAAAGTTCCTTTTACGCGCGGCGAATAACCCTTAATTAATATTGTGGACACGTTCGTCGAAATTCGTCGTCGAGCGTTTTCATCAAACAAAAATCTATCCCCAACAACGCCGGGATAGTAAGCATTCGAAAAGCGAATAAACGTTGTTACGGGAGAATGTGGAAACGAGACTCCGCAAAATTTTATATAAACGCTGTAAAGACCGCGGCGATAACGAGCCTATAAAACGCGAAATCAACAGTCACGGCCGGTCGGATACGTAGATGACGTACGCGCGAAAATCATATCGAAACTAAATTGTACGCGGACGGGCTACACGCATTTTTTACGGCGAAAATAAAAATGTATTTTCAATTTTGTTCGCGAAATAATTAACGGACGTTGGCGTTTTTTCGAAATCGAATTTTATCGACATTAGCGTATTCGTATTGCAAGTTAATACTTTTTATTTCTATCTCGTTGTCGACGGCGCGTAATATTAATAATATATTGACGAACGCGCACGTCTGTTTTTAAACCGACATTGTTATTATTATATCGTTTCAAATAAATAAATAATATATGTGTATACTATTTCGTCTCGCGAGACGACGAAATGTTTACTCGGGACTCAATACTGTATAAGGTGGGTCGTCGGCTTGTTGTTAGGATCGTTGTCGTTATCGTACACATTCGTACACCTATACGCGTATTTTGAACAAAAAAAAAAAGTTCTACATACAAAATAGGTATTAGCGTGAGTGCGGAAAAAGTAACGAGTAGACGAAAACGTATTGTCTTAAGCGGCGTGTTTACGCGAATCGAAGGGAATGCTACGTATCCAAGGGCCCCTCGTCGTCGCGTATAAATAACGTTATACGCGCCAATACAATGCGTATTGGCTATCGCGCGCGTACGCGGCAACGTAAGTAAATCGAATATTCGGAAACGCGCGCGAAACACAACGGCTCGGCGTTGTTTCCGTTAAACGAGTAAAGTGGGCGAGTGAGAGTGGAGTCGTCGTCGTTGCTCGATAGCCGTCGTTTTTGGCGGTCGCCGCACGAACCGTTTATAAGTCTCGCGCGGTCCCGACCGGTTTTTATCAGTCGTCCGCGTACCTATGTGATAAGCGTTACATTATTATACGTATTTTTTATCCCACGAAACGACGACGTTTACACGGAACGCGCCGTCGAGATGTGTATATAATACGTAACGTCGAGAACCACCTGCGCGCACGCGGTGTCGGAGGACCCCGACCGCGCCCGGGGGCCACCGGTGCACACATACGCACGGTGCCCAGACCTAAAACCGGCCGTCGCCGCGCACAATAATAATAATAATAATACGTACGGATATGTGGTACATGGTATTCTGTACGCTTCGAGTGGATAGGCATAGGTATGTGCCCAGTCATCGTTCCCCGGAGGCTTTGTGTATAATAATTATACGTTTTCCCCGCTCCGTCTTTCCACCCGTCGCGCATTCTCTGTCCAACACGCCGCACGCGCACTACACACCGCTTTTTTTATTTTTATTCCGCGTTTTTCTCTTTTTTTTATTCGTTGCTTTTTTTGTTCTACGCGCGGGACCATTACGTGAATAATATGTATATATATATGTGTACGCGCGCGATCACCGTTCGCGAGAGCAACGACATGGCCCGTCGGCTACTCGAGGGATAAAAGGGTCCCCTGCTGCCCGCTCGAGTGGTCTATACCCGTTCCGTCTCCTGTCGACCCGACGTACCTAAGACGGGAATTTCGGCGGTAAAAAGAACGCGGCGACCATTCGAACAACGGAGGAGACCGGTAACGACGTCGCCATAAGGACGGCGAAACGCGTACGGTATATTATCGTCCGTGAGAACTGGAGACGCGGCGTCCGAGTGTAAAATTCTGTTCAGAAACGAATCAACCCTCCGGGTGTAATTTGATTTCTGACACGTACGGAACGATTAATACAACGGTTCGAGCGTTGCGCGTGCGCGTTCCGACGGTTTAACACGAAAACCGTATTGTTTTTACGGTCCCACGGACACGAACGGTTTTAATTGCGGCTAATGATACACGCGCGTTATGATCGAGGGGGAGAGAAACAAGTAACTATTCAAACACACGGCGATTATACACGCCGAAAAATTCAAATTTGTTTTAATAACAACGTCGGACGCTGTCGAAAAACGTGTCGGGGCCCCGATCGTATAAAATAATAGGGTCGTTTCGGACGATGGACAAGTCGTAACGTCTTATGCGGGTAATATATA